>AXCM01001055.1:0-49611 GCA_000473375.1 Anopheles culicifacies
TTTTCTACGGAACGCGCGTCTCGTTTCGTATAGAAATGAATCCGCAGACCACCATGAAGTTGCGCGGAATGTCACCGGAACTTTCATTGGCAACTTTTATTACCACAAAATGGCCACCCCATGCGATCGCTGCAATGCAATTGCGCTGGACCGCAAGTGTAATAAATCTTTTCTCAAAAACACCGTATACTGAATATCTTAGCAAAGTAAACAAAACCCTTCGCGCCGTTATCGGATGCCGCTACGTACGCAATTAAACAATTGACCGAGATTGACCCTTTTTGCCACACAAAACACTCACTGCATGCATTTCGCCGGAAAAAGGGGAATTTGATTTATCCGCGCCGTTGACGTACGGCCGCCACATGCAACCAAGACGCGAGTAAATTAAATGCAGCGTGTGCTGCGCTTAAACGCAATCGGACGGAATCGAGCGAACGCTGCGTACAATGAGCCGATCGATAAGCAGTCTTACCATTACTGCACAAAATACCGATCGATTGCACACCACCGCACACCATCGGCACCCGAAATGCATGCAGACTGTCCAGGCCAGTCCAGTGGTGGCGGCGAATCATGAAACAATAATCATAAACTGAAATTTCTGTAATTTTATGCAATAAAATGAAAATACGTTTCTCGCTTGATTGGCATATCATTGGGATGGGATTGGTTTGCATTGCGAGCTGTCCGACCGCCTGACGCCCGTTTCCCCCACACTTTGTATTGTCTTTCGGGTCAAAATACTTTTTTTTTGTGTGTGAATTGGCTAACCTTCCTCTGTCCGCTTTCCGTTTCTGCGTTGCTCGCGCATAACTGATCGATCTGTGCGTGTAGGGGAAGAATTTATCACTCAATTCCTGCAAGTCAGTTGTTCGATTTGCTGTCCGTGTGAAGCATCAAGGCAAGCAGGATATTCGACGAGCCGTCGATCCCACAATCCCGAAGGCTTGCCCCGAGCGATCGCCAATTTTCGGCAATTCTAATGCTCGTCAATGTTCTGATCGTTTTCTGATCGCGCATCTCAATCGCTATGTTACAAGTCTGTGCTGTGCATCAAATTCGATCCGTTTTTCCCCTCTTGACCACCTTCTCGCACCACGGTCCGATTTGCGATACCATTAACGGGTTTCTCCCCCCCGAGAGCAGCTTCAGTGCCCGCACGAATTGCGTATGAATGCATCGAGCCTCGTCGCAGTGCACGAAATAATGGAAAAACAATAAAATTTTATTGTTTCACCGGAATCATACACAATCGGCATCAGCAGCTGATCATTTGTCTTCATTTCGCAAACAAGAATCGAACACCGAAATGACTTCAAACAACAGCACTTGCACACACACACACACACACTCTCCCAAACAAGGCGGGAAACGAGATGCTTATATTCGCGTAGTGCTTACCCGGGCTCGTAAGTAAGACATAGTTTACCCTTGATAAACATCGGCCCTTGCGCTGCACATCCAAGTAGGAGCTTTGGAGACCCTTCCTGCAGCGTCATTGCTAGACGTTTGGGGCCGCCAAGTCCGCCGGTCCGGCAGCGCAATTTATTTTCATCGCCTGATCGCATTTTTAGCTGTCATAAAATATGATTCATTACTCCGTTTTATTGATTTTTGACGCTTCATTAAGGAAACTTTCCTTGTTTGGCCATTGTTGAGCGTTCTGGTGCATGCGTGGAAACCGTGCGGTTTGAACGTGGGAAGTACAGGTGCAGGTAGTTCGCGTCACGGGTGCAGGGAATAAAGTAAAAAACAAAAACCTGTCAGATTTCTTTTCCAACCAGCCGAGTTCCATCCGAGTGCAGACGCAGCAAGGGAAAACGGACTCGAATCGTTAAAATTTTCGTTCGTTCGGCAATAGAGGGTTCCTTGCCGTTGCGGGCGCACAAGTCTTTTGTGCTAATTGGACTACTTAGGCTGCGTAACGCTTGCATCCTTTTGCATTACTGCGAAACGGTTTGATCACTTTGCGTCCAAAGTTAATGTGTGTTTTGCGAGCAACGTGTGCAGAAGAAACCAACCGATCGATGTAGTTGCCTTGCAAGGATGTGACATCGACCCTGCGCTTAATGTGGTCCTGTTTTGGGGTTGGAAATGTTGGTGCGCTACATGCTGTACAGAATGGAGCAACAGTTTAAGGACGTGTCGCTTTCGCTTCTCTTTGATTTGGAGAAATAATTTAGAAATCCCTTTTTCCTGGTGCTACAATCACCCAATTTGATCGAACAGGATGCCATCTCATTATCGCAAGATGTTGACCGCACGATGTGCGTACGCGAGTGAGCGCACTCTCTAAATGGTTGCGTGCAGTAATAATCATATTTCTTGGCCGTCTCCCACTCCCAAAAAAGGGATTCAGTGATGGGGGCCGTACTTAAAGGGTTGCATTCGCAGTCGCGAACGCCTTTTTTTCCTTTTTACTGCCGCTGACCCCTGGTACTGATTTCGCCACGGAAGGCGTGCTCGTGCGTGCTTCATTGCGTGAACAATGATGACTTTCAACCCTGATTGGTTCCTGCACGACTCGTTTTTAGCTTGCTTTTATTGCCCGCGCGCCCTCCAATTGAAGACAGGGAGTTTCTGGTAAAGTCGCTCTTTTGCACTTTTTAATATTCAACTTTTTTTTTGTTACTTGGACTTTACATTCGGTTGCGCACCACCACAATGGAGCTGAATAAACTGGCCGCAGTTACTTGATGTATTTGCGAGGATATTTTTTCGATTTTTCATTGACCTCCTGCGCAATCGAAACAGCTAGATTTCGAATCCAAAACAGACGCAGTGCAGTCCAAACATTAAAAAAGCCAACACAACCTTCGGGGTGGGAAGGACAAGAACGAAGAGAGGGACGACCACAATCCGACCACGACCGTATGTTTGCGAACTTTCGTGTGTGAAGATTTATTCATGAAATGCTACAAAACTTCCACGCATTCGTCTCTCGGAATGAGAACCGATAGCTAGTGGTTTGATAAGTGGAACACTAAAATGTTCGATGGGTTTTTCACCTTTCAGATTACGGAATCTCTTCCGCTTCGCTTGTGTTCGGACTCGTTATCGGACTCGTTCCCCTCGTTCTACTTCCTGGCAATGTGGCGTACATACATCACTTGTTTCGAATTTCGGGACTTTTGTCCTCCGTGCGGATACGGATACGGATGCTGTATTCATCCTCCACGTTCCTGCCAATCCATCACACCCCCGCAGTCTTTCAACCATCGTTCTCCAAAACAAACTGTCGCGCGGTCAATGAAGGAGAAACAAGATTTTCGGTGCAGATTTTTTCTTGTCGCATTGTATTCAAGTTCCAGATATAGGTGCACCAGTCGGTGGCACACACCAAAACCTCCACCCTATTGCTGCCGCGGAAGGCGTCAGCGCCCGTACGCGGCCACCGAGTCCGTCGAAGGAAAAGCGAAAAGATAAACGCAGTCAATTAAAACTAAAATAATGCAATTAAGGTTTCCAACTTGCATTCTTTTGTTTTCACATATTTTATAAGCACCGAAGGGTAGGAGTCGGACAACCGCACTACTGGTAGCCAGAGCATTTGTGAGCGAGCACTTTTTTATATGTGGGGCCCATAGCCTAACCTTTGTTCTGGTTTTGTTTCCTGGCCATCTCTTCGTTTTTGGGTGAGTTAATTTTTTGTTTATTTTTTGTTGTTGTCGGCCAGTGAATGTAATCGGAATAATATTTCATGAAACTTTGTATAAATCTATCCCCGGACGATGCTTGTGTCCATTGCACGAGACCCCAGTGCCCCAGTGGAATCGTGTCGCCAAAACAATGTCCTCCTCCTCGACAGGTTCCCATTCCCCGCGGGTGTGGAGTTGGCAAGAAGGATGAAATTTTTCTTGGCTTCCGAAGCCAAGCCTTCTTTTTGTCACCTTTTTGTCGCTTTTGACCTTTTGCCACGCTGCAAGTGATGGTCTCGTACACCGGTGAGGAGAATTCAGTCATCAAATAGTCAAAACAAAACCAGGCAAATAAACATTCATCGAATGCCAGACGAATGCGTTGCACCAACGGCATACGTCTTTTATCCTCAATGGTTTAAAAATATGTCAAGCTTTGTGTAACATTTTAAAGCTACAACACAGAAACATTAAACCGCATAAAACTCGGTGTCATTTCAAAAGTGCATTCCTTGCATTAGAGCGCGTTAACGAGGAAACTCGGAACGGGCAGATTGAGGCTTCCGTACTGCGTACATAATGCGAACAATGTTGATTGCTTCTGTTTTGTATTCGGGGCTTTTCTGGGGGTTCCGAATTGAGCCTCATTTATGTTGCGGTTTTGATATTGGTACATCTTTCCCTTCCCGGCTTTCTCGACTCGGCTGTATCAAGTGATAAGCTACGAAATTTATGTTGGCTTTTTCATCTCTCCCGCCCACCATAATGGCAGCGGTCTCGGTCTCGGAACACATTATTTACTTGTTGCACTCACAAGCTTAATTAGAGCACGGATCACCCACTAACTGGATCCGCAGGATCAAATGTCCCGCAGAAATTCAAGCTGTCGTAATTTTGCTCTGCTAAATCGTTCGTTTTTTGTTTCCTCATCGTTACCCTGAATGGACGGTGATCTTTGTTTGATTGTTCGCGTACAAAATTGGTGCAATGATCGTAAAGCATTCGCGCTGCTTGTTATCCTTACGAGCAATAATGTTTCGCTCCTGAAATATTAGGATCGGTCAAGGAACGGGTGGAGTTGGAGCTCGAGCATTCGCCTCCGATCACGTCCGATCGATTCGAAATCCAGTAGCACCAGAGTCTGGAAAAAAGGAAACCACAAGTACCAAATAAACGCACACAACACAATCCATGGATGATTTGATCGTGTGGGCAACCAAAAACAAAACAAAAAAAACACACACACACGGGGGAAAAAACAACCGGTTTCGCCAAAAAGTCTTGCTCACTAAAGAGGCAAAACGGGATTTTGTTTTATGTGTTATTTTCCCGTTTTTACTTTCCTTGTATGCTTCGGGCCTGCCCGTTGCAACATTTGCTTTATTTGCGAACCCAACCAACCTGTAATCGCCATTTTATATCGATCAACTGCAGAATGCATTTGCCCCACTCCGGTTCCATTGAACGCCCTTGCCGAAATCCGTACGTGAGGGAAAAGAAGCAAAAAGATGCAAAACAATGGAGAAGCAGCGCGTACAAAACAAGCAAAAGTTGTCGAAGTAAAAATGGTCCTTCGTGGGTTGTGTTGTTGATGGGCATACAATGGGTATGGAAAGGCGAGGAGCAGCTGTGGTGTATCCCGTGGAGACAAAAGGGACGGGCTTTTGAGCCATTTATGCTTGTTGGTTGTTGCTTTTTATGTAACCATCTCACTCTCACGTTTGTCACTGCGAGCACCTCCGTTGATGCATCAGGATCCTAGCGACACGGAATCTCCAATGCCCGAAATCGAACGGAACGGCACTCGCAATAGCCTGCTTGTTCCGTGCGATCCTTGCAAGCTTCATGCCGAACCCCCCTGGGAACGGAGAATGCATCACCCGAAAGGTGACGAAGTCTCGAAAAATGCTTCTCAAGTCGCGCCTTGTCAGGTTCGTGGGTTGCTGCTGCTGTTTGCAGTTGTGCTGAGTTTTGCCAAAACGGCCACAGCCAAAATGCCGCTGACACGAGACTACGAATCTCCTCCTGTGGTGCGTTCGTGTGTTCGTTGTCGTTGGTTGGTTTCCGATTTGGTTGTTTTTTTTTTTATCTCCTTGCACGTTTTTTTTCGCCTTCCACTGCTGCTGCACTCACTCACTCACTCAAACTCACATGATGCAAGCCCGACCGTACAGTTGTATTCGTCTTTTAAACTGCATATTTATTTTTTATTGCGAGCATTTTGATGTCTTCGCATAAATTTCTGTTTTATAAACTTTCTCGTTGCTATCGCTATCGGGGTTTGATTGCTTTTGCACTTGATTGGGTTGGACTGTTCAGTGGCGCACATTTCGAGTGGGGAGCAGTTTAGCTTTTGGGACAGGTTTGGCGTTTTATTGCAATGTTGTTTTTTTGGGGGTTTCTGTTTCGTACTTACACACTCGGTATTGTCGAGACGTTTTGTTTTGTTTCTGTTTCTGCTGCACCGGTTCGCCAAAACGCACACAAAAAGCAGACACGCATCATAAGGCAAACAAGTTTCAACATTAAAATGTTGCTAAAGGATGGATAGGGTTATAAAATGCGAACCTTGTTGCTGTAATCGCTTAATGAGGCTATGTCCCGACCTGACCAGAATGGGAATCGGAACCGTCGTGTATGAGGTTAAAGTTAGCCCTCCAATGGTGCAATCTTCAACTACACAAATATATTAAATTCTTACCAGAACTCCACAAACCTTACTTTTCGTACACATTATCTTCATTACTACATCCCATTTCACTTGAGGCGCCGCATTGATCCCAAAAGTAAACAATTGATTATGCAGGGCGATAAAGATAATTAAAACATCCTTGATGTTATTAAAACCGATCCGCCCAGAAATGGCACCCAATTTGGTGGAGGAAAAATTGCGCTCAGTTGGATCCGATCAAGCTGCAAAAAAAAAATAAATAAATGCAACACAAAATGGAATACCACGACCAGAGTCCAGGGACCACCAGCGATATTGGCAGCGAACGTTCGTATCGAAATTTGGGCTTAAAATATTGAACAAATTAATTAAACTACAATGAGATCAACCACAGCTTCGAAGATGGGCTGAGTAAGAAATAAATTCTACAATATACGCCCTTAGCTGTCTGTTGCTAAATGATTTATTGCCTCTGTCGGCAAACTTTCACAGTTTTATTGGTCAAACACACAGTCACAAACTATGTATGATTGGGATCAGCGGCATGTGAAATAATTGTTAAAGTGCATTACATTTTTATGAAGCTTGCTGCCAGAACATGAGTCCAAAAGCCATACCCACGTCATACCCGTCTAATATTCGTGTAAAAAAAAACGAAGTTTCTTCTGCAACTCCTCGTTCCTGAACGATGTGGGTGGCACAACTCTGAAGATTACCAGTGAGCAAACATAAGCCCCAAAACCATCATATTTAAACGGACGTTTAAATGCTTTACCGTTCGCCAACTTTTGACACTCCAGCTCTTTGGATTCTGCTGTAGAAAGTATTCCGTTTTCGTTGCGTTTTCGTTGCGGTAGGTAGAAGTGTGAAATTTACACATCCAATGAGCCAAAATGAAATCCAACAAGCCTCATCTGCTATTTGGAGATTTCTCTACCTTGCTTTAGCACACTTGTTTAACAAAAAAGGGTTTGCACGAAGGATGCAGCATCAAAACAGGCATCCTTTTGCTGGCCTATGGTTCTGATATTTCTCCTAAGGCCTTCGGGCGCTTGTCAGGAACAATTTCACCGTAGCAAACCCGCACGCACCTTCAACCGAGAGCTTTCTGGCGAGGAGCGCACCAAAGATCCAGGATGGTGAGGTGTCTGCTTCTTGTTGGTTCAAAAAGTCCTGTCTTCGAGCAGCAAAATCACGGAAGAAACGATCATCCTTCGTTACCAGAGTAGTGATTTTATGCCGCATCCGTGTTGGGATTCGGTGTAGTGTAATTTAGCTCAAAACCCTCCCGAGTCCAACAGCAGTACTCGCCTTTTGTGATAATCGTTGGCAATTATTTTACACCGGGCACTCTAGCAGCCGACCCTATCCCTAACTACAACATACCTGCTCTCTTGAGGGAAGGGGGATGTTTTGCATACCATTACAATATACACGCAAAGGTTCCCGCAAGCCGCTTGTGTCAATCTTGGACCTAAAAATCTCTTTAAAATCCCCCAAAAAAAAAAATCAAAACAATCGCCAAGGCCTGCGTGTCTTTTGCTTGACACGAGGTGTGCATGTTATTTTTGCTCGAATTAACTGCGTCTTTGTGTATCCCAGAAGGGGTGGCTTTTTGTGTTGTTTTGGAGCCCTTAAGCTGCAGGTACCACTCAGGCGAAGGGTCACAGCTTGATTGGTAGTCGGCGTTTTAATGTTAAAGAGTTTAGACCACTTTTTCACACCAAAAGTTCACTCCACCGGTGTGTCTGCATTAAGAGGCCCTTTTTTGTAGCGGGAATGATCGCATAAACGCACCCCTCCCGGTCCGGTTCGTGTAGTTTTACACGCGGTATATTTCATTGTACCATTGATTTTCGGGACGCTGCTTCACTTGCCGGCACTCTCGCACCCGCGATCGTGCGAACAGTTTTTAGATCGTCTTCCTTATTTTTTCTTGCTCTACCTGGAATAAGACACTACTGCCTCCGGACGGTACTTTTTTTTTTTCGTCGGTTATCTGCCAGTTTCAGAGCATCTACAAATAATAATGCCGGAGCACGGCGTTGAGGTAGCGTAACCGAAAATCCCTTACCTCATCGTAATCATCTTGTATGACAGACTGAATTGTCATAATTATGGCAATTTGCGTTAATTTTTTCCTCGACCCCTTTTCGCTACCTTTCAATCTACCAAAGAAATGTTCACTGGGTGCAGGTGAAAACAAATTCATTGCAACGACCGAACCCGAAGCGTGTGCAACTGAGGACCACACGCATTCTGCTCGTTGCGTTCCTTCAACGGATATCGGAAATGTATCGGAGAGAGAAGATTTGGCATAAAGAATACGCTGACAGGGTAGGGTTCAGGATGAATTGTAACTTTGATTTTTAGCGACCGATCAAGTTTGATCAACACGGTCGCAAAAACCAATTCTAGGTTTGGTGAGTTGATAATGGTTTCGGCAAAATTATCCTACTTAACTGCGCCAAGAGCTTAACTGGTGGAAGAAAACGAAACTTGTGATTATTTCATTAAATTTGATCGATCCTATCTTCGCCATTACGAGTTCGTGCGAGGTCATCCTTTACTTGATGGACACTTCTCGGAAACCCTAGTACGTGTTATCAATGCCAAGGTCTTCGTGTTTGCAGCCGGACGTTACAGATTCAGGCGTAATGTCTGCTCTGATCGCGATATTCAATCGAAGTGTAATTTACGATGTGCCATGAGTACACAAGCTAATTGCAAACAACGCGCCAGCAAAGATCGGACGCGAACGATAAGTTTCCAACTGATCAATGCTGAGGCATAAAAAAGTACCACGTTCCGTTGAAGAGTTTCGGAAACTCCTTCTTTGACGAGTGAAATTATGAAAAAAGGCAACGCGACGATCCTTGATTTCTTTTAGCCGAGAATGCTAATTAATGCCTAAGGAGCTGGGACCCTACGTTGGATAAGCAATGGGTTAAATTGTTGCAATATACTGAGACTTGGTACACTGCAGCAACAACGGTAGATTGGCTCGCGGGTATTGGCGACGAATTTCGCCAATCATCTGGTCGAGTTTGCATTCTCGTTGTTAAACATTGGCCTTTGTAATTGCGTCATTAAATCGTTCCAAACCCGTACCGGGCACTATCGGGCAAGATTGGTGCCGTATCGTCTTTGATGCATCGCCGATAACTTCATCTTCGTCGAAATTGGACCACATAGCCTGCGGATAATATGCAATGAGTTTTTAAATAACCTTTTTGGCGCACCGTTGCGTTGTGTTGCGAAAGAAACAAAAAATACTAATAATTCCATAATGTGGAAGGTCCTAAAAATGACCGAGAGCGACAGTTTGTTTTGCGGCATTTCCTTCCAAAAACGATTCCCACCCGGCACGGTTTGTGGTATAAGAATTTGGTGTTCACAAGTGAGTCAGTTTGTCGATTTTTTTTGTCGCTCTGATAGCTGTGTTCGAATGTTGATTGATCATTCGCTTCACCTGTTTTGGGTCGGTCTTGATAAACGAATCTAAATAGCGTTGTGACAACACAAAGAACAATTGTCTGCAGGCGATCTTGTGGCGGCATAATGCAGGATCCATTATATTTTATGTCGTGTTTTATAATATTTCCTTTAAATCGCGTATAATAACATGGGTGAAGTCTTGAAACTGGTTTAAACCGTCCCGTCTCGTACCGCGCACCCTAAAACCAGAGGGAGTTGTCGGTTCCTGGTTGCCGGAAAGTGCTTTCGCATTGGATTTCACATATCACGCTACCGAGAGAGCACGCTAGACCGAGCAAATCAAAGACCAAACACATTTCGGGGGAGCGACAAACAGCAACAACAAAAAATAAATATATGTGTCCATAGTGGCCCGACGCCACCAAATGCGTGTGTACCGGTTCAATGAGCCACGAAGCCTATAAAAACCAAATCAATCAAGAGCTAACAAGCGTGGCGCGTAACGCTAACAAGTCGAATCCGTCAAACCACCAGAAGCGCCTTGAAAGGCCGGGCGAGAGAGTCAAGGCCGTGCGGTAGGATGTCATGCAGAGACAGGCCGCCGATCAGGCAATATCGTCCCCCTAATGGTGTGTCTGCGGTTCGTGGTAGGAACAAATATTTCGCCAAGCGGAAGCGATTCGCCGCTCGAACCGGTAAAAACTCGTTTCATTCCTTTGGATTAGTTTGTTTTTGCCATAGTCAGTCGCCCCGAAACGATCATCCGGCGATCAGGTGGAATTAAAACAAATCATTTTTTGCAACTCAAAACTCGAACCCGGCCCAGGGTTATTATCATATTTGTTTGGTTTGATGAGTGTTTGAGCGAATGTTGCTTGAGCAACAAGTACTACTGGGAAGGTAAGGTATTCGTCGTTCAAGAACGTATTCTATAGCCTCAGGCATTTTAAATATATATTTTTTGTAACGCTCTTGCACCTAGTACTGCTGTTGAAAGTGATATTTTCTCATGCAACAAGTGCCAAACATTTACTTCAAACGTTTTCATACGGCTCTAACACCAAGAAATGGGGAGCAGCGATGAGAAAAAGCCGCCCAATTATGACCGCAACTTTATCCCGAAATTCATTCACAGCAGCAACCAACGCCGTACTTATTTACTTTCGGTCGTTTTCTTGTCTTAATGATTGCTCTAAGTTTATTTCGTTTGCCCGCTTTTATCTAGCTGAGCCTCACGCATTGTACTTTTGGACGTTTAATTTAACTAGAAAATTAGAAAATTAGAAAATTAACTTTTCCTCCGCGCGACGGTGGTCACACTGAGCCGTCGTATTCCCGCAGCCCATTAATCACCTGGGCTGCGAAAATTCACCGTTTCTGTGTCAAACAATTAACAACGCTGCGTGGCAAAGAAAATTTGCATTTTTACAACCATTTTATTGTAGCATAATTTCATTTAGGTGAATTAAGTTAAATTAAGCGAAAATTATTCTGCCCCAAACCAATGACGACGTGCGACGACGAGGTAGCCTCGGCGGCTGGTTGCCGTGTTGACTAATGCATTGTAATGTTGCCAAAGGCAGCAATTCGAATCTATACACATTCACGCACAGAAAACTCATAATCTTCATCGGTTTCTTGTGTCGTAGGTATTATTTATTTCAATTCAACAACCGGCAGTCGACAAGCTATCGAACCGGGCAGCCCCATAAACCGCTAATGGCTTTCTACCGGTTATTCAACATTTCAGCATTTTCCCACAGCACCTAGCATACGGCCTAATGAGGTCACTTCCATATGGACGATCGATGTATGCAGTTGGTATTTTAATAGAGGAAATGCATTTTACAAACCATCTCGGGTTCGTGTTTAGCGGATTGGCGTTTGATTAGAAATTTCCTCCAACCGTCATCGTTTGCTGTGTCTCGCTTAACAAGGCTGGCTGGCTGGCTGGCTCCTCTGATCGGCGATCTTCTATTATTATTTGTATGGAGCCGTTTACTTCTCGCTGTTTTTCGTCTTCGCATCCCCATTAGTGGCGTTGGAAAAATCGTTTTGTTTATATAAAGATAATTTTCAGATCAGTTCATCATCACGTGGGAATTCAATGTGCTCCTAACGTATCTGCCTTTGATGTGTTCAAAAGCGCCAAGAGTGGAACGATGCCATACGAACCATTTCTGAACGACATCTACGTTTGCTCATTCACCAAACGCTTGACCCTAACGCTTTGTCCTTTCATTGTATCCGACATGCAGGTTTGTACAATTGATCAATAAAACAATGAATGTACAATTTCTCTATTCACTGTTTTGTACCGTGCGTTTGCAAATCCCATTCCCATCGATCTTTGCAGTTGAACTTTGAAGGGATAAATTACTATCGAGCGTCGCACTCGCCAAAACTAGACAATCGGCTCATATTTTATCGATGTCGTCCCAAGCGCCCGAACGACACAAGCACTGGAGCTCTTTTGCTTCTGTCCGCAAATGCTATTATCCTTTCAGCCGTGCGCCGGACGCTTGCCGTACTTTTGTTGTCCGATGCCTTGGTAATTCTTTGCTCCGATAACCTTACCCATAGCTTCACGTTGATTGATGTATGCAACGGTAGCAGTGCGGCTGATGTTGAAATTTCTCCACCAAGAAGCTGTCGTTGGACGCTTGGTTGTTCAGTTCATATCAGAGCAATATATTTTCGTTAGCGACTCGCGAAAGGAAGCTTACCGAAATGTGCACCACACCAGAAGAAGGCAAGACTAAAAAGGGAATGAAAATGGAATGATCTTGATATTGGATTGCGGCAACAAGTCTCCCTTTTTTGCACCTGCCGAAGGGGTGTTCCAGGTGGTGGTGGGAGAATGTAAAAAGGGGGTGACTTTATCATCAACTCACCTGATCGTACCGATAAGACAAGCTCCCGAAAATTGCATTGCAAACTCAAATTTGCTATCGGGGAAATTTATCGATACCACAAGCGTACAAGGCGTATTTGGGTTTTTGTTTAATTGAAATTAATTATTTCACAAAATTCAAGCAGCCAAATGGAATCTGATAAGTGGCCAATAATTTGAGACATTCTATTTATTACCACCAAACGGAGCAGGGTACGTGGAGAATATTTTGAATTCATTCTAATTAATCCAGCCTCGTTGTTTCTTCTTACTTATCCACGCTGCAATGTTCTATCGTTCGGTTCACTTCAACACCTTCGCTTGTTCCCTCTTCTACACACGTTGTCCAACACACACACTACCCTTCAATATCCAATCACAGTTGCCTTGAAAACGCAACACTGCCAATTTGCAGCATAATTTACAGCGCTTTTTATCTCAAATAATGAAATAATCATTACTCTTTTGCCGCCCTGGCCACAGCCCCCGAGCGGGGTCCTTTCGTGGGATGTTGATCGACTTTTTAGTTCCCCGTCTTTTTTCCTTCTCGTGCTTCCCCCCGGTTTGCGGTACGATGCGATAATGCTTTTGTTCGGGAAACGAGATGCGGTGAGCTGAACCGCGGCTGAGAGCTAAAACCGGTCGATCCGATTTGCCACCGCCAACGACAACATATCCCGGAGGCGAAACGATTGACAAGTGCAACACATGGAGCTGAGTGTGTACCGGTAACCTGCACTTTGCTACACTTTAGTTTAGTTCCCGTCTCCCGCAATCTTACCTTCCTACAATGTCCACATCGCTGTCCCAGCAGTCGATCGTGTGTTTCTCGAGGTGGGAGATAGTTTCTCATCAATAATGCACACATCCTGACACACGGATCAAACCATTCGCTTGAACCCCAACGCGATTATTCCGTCGACGACTGACTGGTAGTGTGGTGTATTATGATTCCTGGACTTATAATTCACCTGATCGATGTTGAAGCGAAGGCAACGGTGCAAAGGGGTGGTTAGCAACGATCGAACACCGCTTTTCGCTTGAACAAATATTAACTCCACAAAGTGGATTGATTAGTCGCCGTATGGTGTGTTGTTGTTTTCCACCAGCTGAACAAAATGTTTATGAAGAGACATTTGCGTCAACCTTTGAAAGTCTAAGGTTATGTTTAAGATACAAGAATAACTTCAAATGTCGCTTTGATTGGCAATTTACATTTACACAACACAGCAAATTGGTTTAACGGAAGGAATGAACTCGGCTCTATAAACTTATCAGCTCATTTGCTATGCCTCCTATGATGCAATGTTGTTGTCGTTCTAGATCTCGGTTCTGCACCCAGCCGAAGAGGTCAATGAATCGTGCACCTCCCATCCCACCGTTTGCCATCTGATCATGTGGGTGTATGAGACCGTGTGCCATGTTCCACGTGTTCGCGTGTAAACGGTTGTTCCACGCGCACACAAATCGGTCGGTCACGATATTCTAAGCCAAACAGCACCAACAGTTACATGCTCGGGAGCTGCCCAGTTGACCAGCAATCAGAAGGTAAGGCGGACAGCAATGCTAACCGTAAATGAAAACCGTAATGATCGTAAGATTTGACGAGACATGACACGTTCGGACAAGCGTCAGGTTGATCGTAAAAAAAAACACACACACCAGCAACAACAACATGCCACAAAACGGAACGGAACGATCGAACGAACATAGTGCACCCTAAATCCTTAATAGAACAGCAGAAAGCGTGAATATCGAAATACGATCGCGAAATCGCCAGCACCGATCTGTGCAGAATGAATTGAGTTTTCATATCGTCGATCAATGGAACAATGCGAGCTGGTTGACGGTTGTTGGGCGACACACACACGGGCAACACTCGTTGCGTAATGCAGATTCGAATTGATTGATCATATGCACGCGTATGTCCATCAGGCAGCAGAATGTCCCCTCACGCCTGTCGTGAAGGACACAGTCACAGGGTGGAAGTGTTAAGCTCTGCACTTTATTGGAAATAAAGACATATCGAAGGTATGTTTGTGTGTGGTGACTGGCGGTGATCAGATTGATCAGTTCCTTAAACATTTTTCTCAGAACTGTATGTCCTTGTGCTTTGATTTAGTTGATGGTTCTATTAAAACCGCGTCCTTGCACATTAATTTTGAATGTTCAATATTTACATTTCATCGCCACAACAGGCGCTAATTAAATCATGCTTGCATAACCTGGTTTTGTAAATAAAAGGGCTGCTTTTTGCATGGATTCAGCTGCTGCCGCTGGATAGGGACCCTTTTGGAAAGCGTTTCAATCGCAAATGGAGTCATGCCTTCAAAGCGAGTATTAAACCTCATCAAAGCATACCGACCGTGTGTGATTTATTGATATTACTTACAGCTTATCTTATGAACTGCCGTCACACCATAGGACATTAGACGTTGAATTTATTATATTAATTTGTTTGAAGTGGTCTCACTTTTTCCGATAACGATTGCCCTACAGGGAATAAGTAAAACCAACGCATATCCTTTGGCTTGTTATATTCGAACCTCTTCAAATAAACAACAATCAGCTCACAATCGGCGTCCTTCTAATCTGCAAGCTTCCAATCATCCACTCACAGCCGTAATCAGAGTAATCATTGGCGCGGCCAATGTTTTTCCTGCAGGCCACGTTTTTCTCGTTAGCACCAAGAACTTGTTAAGTGAAGTAGAGGCAAGAATGAAACAAAAACGAAAAAAATGCCAACAACACCATAATCGAGCCACCTGTCGTATCGAACCTCGCCCACCCCCAAAGGCTATTAGTTGGACGTACACACATCGATACCCAGCCATCGACAAAAGACCATTGCTAGTAGGGCCTGTATCGCGTAACGTACTGGGCTAATCCCACGTTAATTAACGAAATCACTTTCATAAGCTTTAGATTTCAAATTTATTGCCTCGAATCGAAACCGACCGAGTGGACAGTTGATCGTTGATCGTTTGCTCGCACAACAAGAGAAGGCAAGTACTTGTCTGAAGGGGGTAGGGGTGTATCTGAGTAGTTCGGTACGCTAGGGTGTCCCATTTAGCATAAAGGTTCATGAAGCGGACTGCCTCCGGTCTGGCGTCCTTTTTGCCACCGTCGCACTAGAAACCATTATCACGTGATGAAGGTTGTGATATGCACTCGCCATCGCCTTTGTGTGTGCCAGGTGTACTGTTGGAGTGCAAGTGAGACGCCCGGATGCCGCCTTGCGGGGAGGCAACATGATACAAAACCATGTCCAACAGGTTCACCAGCGACATTAACGCAACCGAGCAGCATAAGACGAATGGATGCATTTTTTATCCAGCGGCGTTCACCCGAGAGACGAACTAAATCAGCATAATCCTATGCTGCTGCGACACTTGTTGTTGCCCTCCCCCGTTTGGAACCCGTACACCCGGTCAGGGACGCTTATCGGGACACTTGGAAAAGTCATCAGTTCTAGTGCACGAAAGCCACTTGCCACGAGGAATGACGATGCTTGCAGGAACTTGCACGCGCATCGAGGGCATGACCCGTGCGTGATGTGTAGGCCTCCATGTGCATTCGGTCAAATTGCGTACAAAAAACCCTTACCCCGCGTACCGCCTAGCCTCAGGCTTTGAAGCATCGGTAAGCTCATAAATCAAGCAAAATCTTAAAAACCACTGCCGCACTGACCTATGCACCTACTTTTTTTGTCCAGCCCGGTGCTAGAAATGGGAGACTTGTGGGTGCCCAACAGATTGTACACACCCTGACCGTTGGGGTGGAGATTTTCGCCTTAATAAGTCGGGTCGATGTTTGCATCGTGTTCGCTTTTCTGCGTCGGTGTCAGCAAACGGTGCAGTCATTTGAATTTTACTTGGCTGCGCAGCATGATGTTTAAATAGGTATGTGTTCTTAAAAGGAACACTAGCAATGAGGGCGAACAAGTGCCAACATTATTGAGCTACTTAAGTTAATGAGTGTACGAACTGCGATTAGAATTCTTTGCTTTATTGTCGTGTACTCGGGGAAATTGCAGTTCTTTTTTTGACATTGGGTATTGGGTAATCTCGTCGGTATCGGCCAGTCTTGTATTAGTCTCAGCTAAATATTCAACTCCGGCATAAAGATACCTTAGTGCAAATTATTTCAATTTTCTGTCCAACGTTACTCTTCGCTTTAGATTTTCTTGCACTAAATCAAACCCTTACGGGTAACTTCTCTATGCACCCCGAAACAAACGAAGGTGAGAAAACCAGTCAGTTTATCTGTTTGGCGGAATCTTTCAATTCAACCATGCGCTCTCGTGTCAGCCGGCTTAGACTGCAGCAGGAGCGCCGGTGAAAAAGTTCATCCAAAACGAAATCACTCGGTCAAACCCAGCGGCCAAAGTACCGAGTCATGTTTTCAGGGCTAGCCCAGCTGTGTGGACACACGGTGTCGACAGTGAACTCCAGTTTACCACAACAATTGATCAAATACTGTGACAAATCGCGCCAATTCTCACCCCAAAGTAGGTGGGTGAGGTTAGCGGATTGGGCATTGCACGTACAAATGGGCACTACTTAGCCCTTTGCTTTCCACACCGCCCAAAGCCGTAGGGGGTGGCTTTCGTGGTGGATGAGGCACGGTACGGAAGCAAACAAACTACAAATCATCAAATCAACATGAAAAGCAATCCCTCCCCTAATCGGAGTTGGTGTGGAATTTCGAACTGTGAAACCAGGAAGAGAATTTAGGACATTCGAAGGCCCAGGGTAGGATTATGAGTCGACTTTTGACGCGCTTAATCACTAGTGGATGAGATTAACTTGGCGATACATAAATTAAATGGTGCCGCTTAAGGTCACTTCACGTTTCACAGTGGCAGCAGTGACTGCACTTGAAAATGTGCATCAAAAGCCGGAATCTGTCCGTCATATTTGGTGTGATATGTATTATTTCCACCGTCCAACGCGGGTAATCTCTAATCCTCTTACTAATGCAGAAGAAAGCTACGACTGCGTATGAAACAACGATCTGGACAAGTTGGTGTGCTTTATTTAACATTCCCTACTTCCACGCCCATGATCGAACACATCTCATCAAATGGTTGAACGCAACCCCCTGCTAGTTTTAAGTACAACGTTTTAAGAGGTTTTTATGTACACGGCTGTTTCGGGTTTTATGAGCATGATGTTCATAATTTTATTCTCTTTCCTTTGCGTTCTGATTCTGCGTAGTACTAACTTGTCAACTGCCCAAAATACAACCCACAAAAAAGTGTATACAACCCACTTACAGCACCAACAGGGGGCAAATAATTTACAATATCCCTCTGCGGGGAAGTTCTACGTGAATCGTATGATTTCTTTCCAGTAAATTACCCATAAATATTTATAGACCGTCTCCTCCGGGTGGACGAACCGGGCTGTGGAACGTACATTTTAAGTACCGGCGACCCGTTTATGATGGCTCCAAGCGACCTCCGTTCGGTCAGTTTTCTCCAGACAGTATCGCAAAAACGGCATTTGATTTATGCTCCTGCGCTTGGGACAGGTAACATATCGTCGATGGTAAAATCCATCTCGCGATCACGTGCCAACACAATTATCGACCATCGGCTCCAGCCGTCCCCTAGGGAATCCGGCTCAGTGGATTGTTTCGATTAAGATCGAAGAGGAAATAATCGACACCAGTCACCTTCACTAGGGAAGATTCTACAATTTTCTTCCAAAGTAGCGACGAAAGCATATTGGCATGGCGTCGTTACAAACTCTGCACGGAGTAGGAACACATTCTATTTCACACCATCATCGGGAATGATAATGTTATGTGGAGACTTTAGTGTTTTTGTGTGTGAAGTAAATCAGACCGACGCAGATGAGACGTGATGTTCGTAATAATTTCCTGACGACTATTGGCGCACGGTACGATTGACGATTACCGAGTGGCGAGCTGCAACAAAATCATCAGCCATATTCGGGGTCAACCATTAAGGAGGGATTTAAATAAATTACGCTCACCGCGTTTTTGTCCTTTCCCTCGAACGGGGTCGCTTCCTTTCAGACGCAACGCGTTTTTTTGCTGCTTTTGCTTCAATCCGACGAAGAAAGACGCTTCGGCAATTGCTGGTGGCCTCAATGACTCAATGTGGATGTGGGTAAAAAGTTCAAAGGTGCGCCGCCCTGGTCCAGATCCTTTGCCGCGTCGTTATCTTAAATGCTTAAGGCCCACCTTCACCGTCACTTTCTACCCGGGTAACTCCCGGGATTCCGGGCGAGCAAATCTACAAATTGTTTCAGAAGCTTTGGCCGCTTGAATTGGTCGCAGCGATGAAGACATGGGATTTGTTTATGTTACTAATTTTTCTTTCCTTCTTGCGGCGTATCGGATGAAGGTTGATTTTTACTGTTTTGTTGCTGCGCCAGTCTACCAGCACCAGCGGAATGACTTTCTTTTCATTGAATGTTTCTCGATGCTCCATCAAAGCGAACGAAGCACTGGTACAACAAAAAATACATACTATTCACCGAGTACAAGAACCGGTTGTCCATTACCAACCCAAGCGGTGGCTACCGGAATGCGGCGATGTTGCTCCACAGCTTCCAGGTCTCGCAGTCGTCGCCACTGTGGTTGATAGAAATCGAAATGCTAACTGAGCTGGAAGCGTTTGGCATCGGTTCGCTTAATAGATGTTTATTTTTCCTAATCGTCAGTAAATTTTAGCGAAACATAATTACATTTTACACCTAATCGCTTTGCTCCGTCGATCGATCGATCGTTCGATCGTTCTCACACAGTCCGATCGACCTATGTGGAACGGCGCTTGCGCCAAACGGTTAAAAGGTGAGCAAGGCCTTTCGGCCACTTTAATGGCTGCCAGTGGGTGAATCGGAATTAATGCAAATTAAACTAAGGAAATGCCATAGTGTGCGCTGTTCGTGGAATGTGTTCTTGATGGTGGTAATGGATGCTCGAACAAATCGCACGCACGCGGCTGATCAGTGTTTTGGTGTATGTAAAGTGGAATTTTACATGTTATTTTCTTGAATTGCTCATAAATATTCGATTTTCCAAACGTTCTTTTCTACCATAGTTTTGAAGATCACTTTTCTTCAGAAAATATGCGTTCTGTTCTTGTGTTTTGTTGCCATACATAAGCATAAACCTTCCAGTATAACATAGATCTGTTTTTTTGTTTTGCGAAACTACGAAACCAATCATTCTCATATGCTCACTTTCACTTCTTCGCATCCACCTACGCTAGCAAAAAGGGGAGAATAAACCGGCCATCTAACCGTGACCTACAGGCGCCGCACCCAAACCGATCCGTCCATTTTTCCGCCGCACCGTTCCACAGGACAATGGTTTGCGGGGTAGAAGCAAATGTTTTCTTCCTCTGCAATAGCCACACCGTACTGTCACGAGCAAGTCTTAGCACTCGGCAGCAACGCAAATATATACGAGGGAGCAGCGTTTTGTCACGTGAAACGAGGAACCGCTCGTGGCAAATGGTTGAACATGCGCTTTTCCTGCAATTTCTCTCGTACTCGCCCTGCCTTTTTTGGGGCTCGGCGTGGAGTTGGTGGACTCTTCGCGGACAACCGACGACATGCAACACATGAAATGCAATTTATCGTACCCCGGTTGACTGCAAGCATAATTTATGCACTGACCAGTGCCAGTGGAATGTTGTTGAAATATTTAATAGTTTTTATGTTTCACCAGGCAGCCCACATAATTTGTTTTTTTTTTTTGTCTCCCTTCTAAGCATTCGCTCAACAGCTTTTCACCTTCCAGCTGGTTGACGGGTGGAACCCGGCATTACCTACGAAATGTTGCAGCTAATTTAAACGGAAAATTATCATTGCACCCCTTGGGAGCTTTTCCACGCGGGGAGTAATTATCAATGCAAATCACCGCTTCGCGCCCAACCATTGCTCATCGCTCCAAATGGTTTATCGTGCAATCTTCCGGTCGTGCGTTTCTTTTCGGGTAGAAACAAATATCCCTCGCACCCAGTGACCGCTCCTCCTCTTTCAACCCATCTTATCTTAGCGCCTTGAAACTGTATCAATGACCCTTTATTGTTACGCTGCTCATGAATGTGAGAAACCCGCCGGACAGATCCATTTGTCGAGGAGTAGATGAATTCCATTTGAATGAAGAAACTTCGAATTTGCTTATCGCGCATCATCGTGGGTTGTTTTAAAATACCAAATTAAAACAAAATTAAACTAACATTCCCGCTGCACTGAAAAGCGCGTTTCGAAACTTTCCACGGGTTTAAATTATACGCCGGACCACAGCATGAGGCTAACGTGTGCGTTAACTGTGTCCATCATTTGCATTGGCAGATCACAAACGCGAAAACTGCGGCGATACACATAACGTACCCTTCCGGTCATGGATTCCGATCTGCAATGCAGCCTCAATGGTGATCGCAAGCGTTACGTAGGACCTTTCTCTCTACCCGATCATGTTCCATCGCTTTTGCAAAGTTCCATCCGAGTGTAGCATAATCGCAAATTACACCGACCCAAAGAGGCAAAGGGTGGTTCGTTCGCGCGCAGGAAATGTCTCTGTGCAAAAGGAGGAAATTATATCTTTCCCGTAAGTCCCAAAACTACAACCACGCCGGGGTCCATCCTGCTGGTAAAACGCTTGCCACTGGGAGGAAAAATCAATTCACAACTCGTCGACAAGCGCACGTACTGGTTCTTCGATTAATTGAATTTCCTGCAGCGCATCCCTCATTTGTAGAAACAAACAAAGAAACAGACGCATAATTATGCTGCTTTCGGACAATGATTCCTTCTTTTCGTCTTCTCTCCATCTCTCTGTTCACTTCCCTTCCAAGTATTGTGAATATGATGAATATGCACCGTCGTCTCAATATTTCGAAAGACCCATCAATTGGAGAAAATTGAACCGTATGCCTAAAGCACTGCCCCTGTTGGATACGGGACATCTGAGGTGATGTTGCGTTGTGTAAGCATTTGCTGAACATAGCTATACAAACAAACTCATCCTCCTCATCTTCGAGACTCATCTTCGAGACGTATTTTCCCAAGCGAAAGTAGATCGTCACGCGTCGCAACCGGATAGAATTGGCGTTTTGTCTCTGCAGGCTGTTGTAATACACTGTTGCAATTGTAGTCTACCATCAACAATGCAGCGCAGCGTTTCATCATCTGGATGTATTAAATTCGAATAAATCATTTCACTATTATTAAGTAATCAATCGTAATGTTTTAATGCAAGGACTTTACCGCATCCTGGTATCATTTACATTGAGTATAGACCAGGCTGATTGTTCTTCGCGCACACACACACACACATGTGCGGCAGGTGAGCACCAACCAAACCGTTTTACTGATCGCTAGTTGTCGGACGGAAACGTGCAAATAGCTCTTTATCACTGTCCTCCACCATTGTGTGGTGTAATATTAAAATCGCACGATTCTACCAAGGTGGTATCTTTATTCACTTGCTATCTACTTGGAGCTTTGTGAAGATTATTTTTCTTTTTATTATATCTGCAATCTTCGGCTACAATCGAAACAAATAATTAAAATAAAAACCCATTGATTATTCAACGTTTGAAATTCAAACACATTTTCAGCGCATCAAATGATCCGATACAAATTATTTCCGCAAGCAAATGAGACCATCCCCTAACGTCTTCCGCCGCATTCATAAGATAACCGTTACCGCTAACACATCGTTTCATATTCGAACACGCTGCAACGGTGTCATTTATAAATTCAAACAGCATGTGGACACAGTCAAATGCTAATGTGAAGTGCCTTAGTTACGCTTCGGTGGTTGGGAGCGGTGCAAACATATTTCTGTGTTCCTGCAAGCCACAACGCAAACAGCGTGACACTTTCTAATTGAAGCAACAGTATCATCTTCTTCTAATTCAACTACTGGAAAAATGTGTTAAAAACTTAGTTGAATATTTATGCTAAATTTCGATTTGTCGCGGTGAAGTGAGCTGAAACAAAGTTATGAGTTTGTGGCTTTGAACTAATATTCTTGGCATGGTTATAGGTCATTCAAAATCATAAACAAGATTATGATTTATTACGTTCACAGATGCATGGGATAATTATTCTTTCCTTATTAGTTATGAAAGGCATCGTTGCTATCATTGATTGTGGGTACGATGCAACTACTACCACTTACATTGAAATTGCACATGACGTGCGACGACACACACGCACGAAAAAAAAAGAATAGTTTCTGCGGCGATTAATAGAAAGTGACAGAAATGAATTATTTTCATCGCGAAAGCATTCCACCCTGGAGTGTAGGGTCGCGGAATCCAAAACGGCAAACACGAGACGCCCGATTGGCGAGGAAAAATCGTCCGAAGCGCCAATCGAAATGAAAAATCATGAATTTTTCAAAAGGAAAACTCGTTCGTGCGTTGCGATTAAAATTCCGCCATGCTTCTTTCCTTATTGGGTGCTAGCCTTTAAGGTGGTGGTTGGGAGTAGCGTGGTGGGGGGGAAAGGCTAGACTTCACGATTGATTAGACGCTGTGCGTGGCCGTGGAAGGTTGTGCGCTTCGTTTTTCATCACACCATAAGTCCCAGGAAATTATTTGTCTCTTGGAAATTCATCAACGTCTACCCGAAGCCTTTGCATTGATTAAACTGCTCCTCTTCCACCAAGGCGCATTGCATTACCTTCGAGCGTAATTAAATTTCAATCACATACTAAACGAACAGTTGATGTAGCAAATAAAAAATTCCATACAAAACAAACAAAATTACCTCCGATTCCCATACGTTAACCACATCGCTTAGTACGTAACGTTTTTACGGCCCAAAAAATGTCAGATCCTACCAGCTGATAACCTTGTGGTGGAATATCTTTACCGCCGATTTATTTATTGACATTTACAACTTCTCAACCGGCATACCAGGTAAACATATGGCCAGTAGGGTTGTAGCTAATAAAAATATTTTTTATTGTTCTCCTCACCGGTTGTTATTATTGTTGTCTCGTTAGTATTGACCCCATGTACCCAGGAACTGTGGCACAACGCTGTTGTTGATGGGTAGTGGTAGCTGGGTGTGGTGCACCAGTTAGCTCGCGGCCATTCGGTGGACCCCTCAGAAAGCTCGCGATCCACAGAGGACAGGAAATCGTAAAATATATCAAAATTTGTTTTCGCTACTACTAATTAGAGCACTTGTTGCTGTTATCTTGATTTTATAGTTCATAATTACAACCACACATCATGCGTTGCGTGGCTTCGTTGTGTCCTTATTCCATTCGATTATTATACAACTCCAGGTTGTATGAATGCTAGTGTTGTCTGCTATGCTTTAATCGTAGTACAGTGCTCCAAAAGCTTTACAAAAGAATAATTTTCCTCAAGTTTAAGCATCCTTTTCCCACTGCACTGCACTCGAGACGCTTGCATGAGTTTGGAATTCATTTCGGCATTGAATTGAGTAAAGCTTCACAGAGAACCATAATCCGTTACATGAGATAAGGAAAAGATTTATTCCTTCTGGTACTCACATGCCTTCACCACCACCCTTCCCGATGCACTTGCACATATGTAGCACAGACACATATGCATCGATCGCACTCCGCAGCCATTCTCTTCGTTGCGTTATTCGATTTTCAATGCATTTTGGACGTTTTTTGAGATTGTTTGTAGTTATCGTCGTTGTTTTTTCTCCCGTTTACATAAGCTACAATCGACCACATGTGAAGAATTTCACCTTGAGTGCAGTTTTTTGGTGAGCTCAATTACTTTCACTTTTTTCGCCCATTTGCTTTACCAGATCTGATCGGGTACCGACTTCTACCGTTCGGTTTTCGTGACTGACTACTGATTTGCAAATACTTACAAGATACTTATATTTCTCCTACCCGAAATCATGTTGGAAAATGGTTCCATTTAGTGTCTGATATCATCTGTTCATTATTTCATACGTCGTTTAATGGGATGGATTAGCAATGTCACTAAAAGAATTAATATAGGTGATTTTGTGTCAGTTTTTAAGAATATTCTTTGAATCACCAACTGACATTAAATTCCCCCAAAAAAGTAACATGTATTCATGCGTTCGAAACGTTTAAGCCTTTTGAATCAATCTCTCATACCACCACATTTTCATGACGAGAAGCCTGCAGTGCTTTTGAGTATCCAAAATAAATGAATTTTAATCTTTACGACCTGGACCAGAACAACATCAGCGACAAAATCTCCCCCCACCGAATCGCACCACAAAGGAATGCATCTCAGCAGGTTCAACCCTCTAAAAATGGCTACTTTATGACGTCCCAATATGCAAACTGTCATGTCATCGGCGCTGTGACACTAAGCAGCAGGAATCACATTTCACCAGTTGCCACTTTCCACCATCCCAGGATGACCTCACGCAAGCTGCGGACAAAATTCGGGTGTTTTTTTTTTGCTGCCGTTGACAACAGCTAACAACGTGCCATCAACACGCAACCTTCCGGTGCCGGTGCATGCGGGCAGGGTTTAATTCGCCACGCCACGGTGCTACGGTGTAGGACGGTGACAATTGTCTCGTTGACAACTCGACATCACCCAATACAAATGGTCCAAATATCTTGCGGCATTCGTGCCCAATTACCATCACGTTGCATTCGACAAAACACACTCTGGAAAGGTACGATCTGTACGAAAAAAATATATATATGAATGGTTCAATGATTCAGGGTGCCTATGCGTCTCGTTCATACCATCCCACCCCACCCTACAGCTCAACATCTTTCGAGGACAATGTAGTGTTGATCTTGATTTTTTTACTACCCTATATTCCCAGGACCTACCAGCGCCTGGGTCCGGCGTATAAACACGGCATACGAGTTCGGTTGAAACGCGATCGGTCCATTGCGATAACAACCATCACCCAGCCGGACGAAATAAAAAGCTTCGCTAACGGTATAGAAATTGTTTTAAATCGACGCCATCGGTCTTTTATGTGCGGCAGCCACGTCAGCGTGACCGCACAGCAAAGGGTAAATGTGTGGAAACCCCCCACTCCCCACGAAAACGCTGCACTTGGAAGCGTACGAGCCGGGGGACGAGGGGGCTAAGTGTAATGCAGCATCCAACACCCAATTCGCGACCGGGGTGTGGTTGATTAAAGTTCCGTCCATAATCGATATTTTTGCACTGTTTTTGCCTCGAGAGGAAAACATCGCTTGGTCTTGGGAATTGGGAAGGGCGGATTGGTGTCGGAACAGCACGCGAAATGCATCATCGTGCGCGCCCCGATGGATGTGAGTCCAAAATCACTTATTAAGTCATTAAGAGATGCATGCTCTCGATACACGTTGGCGGCGGTGTTGCACTTTCGTGATGCAGTGTAGCCTTAGAGTGCGCCTGGGAATAGCCACCGCCCGTTGGTGGAGTGCATTCAAAATTTGCTTATGCACTTCCACCATGGCCACCCGCACCATCTCTCGAGCCACATGCTATCGCTTCGATTTAATCAACGGTTGCACAGGACGAGCATGATTATAGAGAGCTGCCTCGTGGGGAGAGCATTTGAGAGCTAAAAATTCGACTCACGGCACGATCGGCCAGCGCCGCCATGTTGATAACAATTATTTGAGTAATGATGTTTGTTTTTCGAAACCTTATTGCCACAACCGTAAAACACGACAAAGGCTCACACCTCGTGCAATGGGAATGGAAGTACTGCACACTTCATAGCCAATTTTAGCAAAAAAACGAAACATTATGCAGTTAAACCACATGCCGGTTTCGGTAGTGCGCGGAAAGGTTGCATTCTTCTTTTCCAATATTTACATCAAATCACTTTGTAAACGAACAGCTTTCAAAGCAGTATTAAGAAAAATCAATTTTCTTCAACCATCTCCCGGTGCAGTGTGATGTGATGTTGCTCGATTCTCGTTAAGCTTTGCTGTGTGGAACTAATTGCCGCATGAAAAAAGCCTTCGCTGTGCATCCTTAACCTCAACCTTGACTTACGACCGCTTCAGCAGCAACCTCCCATCGACGCAAATTATTGGAAATAAATCTTATCTTCCTTTCGGATGCCTACCGGGCTGGTTGCTATCTTTCGGGCGCAAATGAGGACGTGTTGTTGCCTCCGTCTGTGGGCGTCGATTACTAACTGTCCAATAAGGAAGATTTAATGCATCTTCTGGCGAAGATGTTAGGCTATAACGAACGTGTACAGTACAACGACTCATGGAGGAACATGGCAGAAATTTGGAATATTCAGAAAAAAATCCTTTCCGAACGAACACAAGGAAGCGAGAATGTGTAACATTGATGAATGTTTAGCTGAACGTGAGAAAACTGTACCCCCAAAACCCCCCATACGACGAGGTGTGCTCTATTTCACCTGCACGAATCGAACATTTATCCTACCTTTATGACACCAATCGAACGGATCGTTTGTCCTTCCGGGGTTATGCTCCGAAACAAACGTTCACTAGCAAGTGGGTAGCACGACCTTCCAATGCACTCCGGATCATAGTTTCCAATACGTTTAATGTAATAAATTACTCTACCTACCTACATCGTACACATAATAGGAGCTTCATGAGGACACACGTTTCACAAATGAGAAGGTAGCTATGCCTCACTGCTTATCAACCCTAAATATTTCCCATTTAACGGATTACTACGACGGTGTAATTATAATACATTCATACCATACATCATCGTACGGGGTGTATCTTTGGATGTGTGCGTGTGTGTTCATGTGAAAAAAGTATGTTTTTATTGCACCGTTGTGTCCCAGCCGGAGTTAGAAATTAAGGAAGCAAAGCAGCAACAACAAAACACCGTTAAATTAACGTTCGATAGATCATCCCGGGAACCCTGCCTTCGGTCGATTCGGTTGCCTGCTGAGGAATTCTCTTTTCACTCGGTGGTCCCCCCGTTCGAGGGACGATGTGGCGTTGCGTACGACAATATTATCACCATCATTAGAAACCATTAAGACGTGTTTAAGATAGTTAATCAATCCATTTCTCCTCGTCACCTCGCATGATCGCACGATTTCTTCTTCGATTTCCTCGCCTCACCCCCAAAAGTGATCAATGATGATGACGGTTATGGCTATGGCAGCCTTAAACCTGGTTGGAAGTCATTTAAGTGGAAATGTTCAAGCCTCCCAAGCTCAGCACTGTGGGCAAATGTTTCTGGTAGAACTAGTAGAGTGATGACCATAAACTTGCCGCTGAAGCGATTCGTTAACGCCAAGGCTCATTAGCGAAGTGGACGCAACGGATTCCGTAGGGATACTGACTGGTTTGGCCGCCTAATCTTCCCATACCGATCGCTAACATCGATGAGATTCCGACACGGATAACTCATCCGCCACTTCCGACGACGTACAGGTCTGCGGGTTTTGACCATTTAATCCCGACAATTTTAATTGATATTCTTCCCTGCCTTTTTCCACCTGCAACAAAGTTTGACCATTGGCAGTGGGGAGGGTGACTTCCCAATCTTGTCCAATTAAAAACTCGCACTCACACACTGGCCAGCAAGCCCGTGTAACATTATCGAGGAAGACGTTCTCCAATATTTGACAGGTTGACGACTTTCGGGTTGCGCTCGTCGATCATTGTCCCTTGCGGGTGATTCTTAGAAATAAAGCTAAATCAACACTTTACACTTTCCATCCAGCCGCATCCGAATCATCACCGCACGAAACGAGGTGTTGAAAGATGGCGTTGAAGTGCCGGACAATCAGAACCCATCGATCACGGGGACGGGTTCACTTCGTAGTTCACCGATGGTGAAAGAACAGCGCACTTACACACCACGGACACACTTTCAAGAGGTCAGGTTCATGCAAGAAGCCCTAGCATCGTCTGCGGAAGGCGTTACGGGTCCACATTTGTACGATGCACCGGGCATGGTACCGATCCGATGCGAGGGGGCCAACGCCGAGAGTTCGAAATGGAAATGAAGGTCAAAGTTACCACGACTTGCAACAGCACCTTCGATAGGTCCACGCTCCAGTACGCCACGGTCAGCTCATCGATCATTGGCGATCATCGTTCGGCGTTCGGTGTTCAACTTTCTCGGTGTGCTTAGATAAATTGTTTGATGTTTTCCTCTTTCTCGTGCTCTTTCTTTCTTGCTATCGTGCTTTTTGCGCAGGTCATTCCTTTTGGAAATGCCAACAGCGAACCTGCTCAAGTTCACCAAACACCAACTTCGGTTTGGATCGAAATGCGCCGTGATTTACCGTCCTCCGCATAGGGAAGGATAAAAGAACCTACATTTCCCAAGCGTTCCTTAGCAGGAATCGCCACCAACTTCACTCCCGGTAGGATGGGCACCAGCCAAACGCCTTAAAATTGATGGGGAACTGTAGACACGATGCTATGCGCACGCTCTTTTCCAAGTAACTCCATCTTCTTGGCTGTGAAGTGTTGCATTCGAAAGCGCTCAGCACGCTCTGCTTTGGCTGGTGGGTAATTAATTTTTGCTTCTACGATCCTCTCCCGCACAATCACCATTTCCTTGCTCATCCCTAAACGGCTCAGCATGCGTGATTCTGTCGAGCATTTGCCGTAAGCAGTGGAGTAACATAATATCCTGAATGCACTCTCATGTCTCAGTGCTGCATTGCACTAACTTTGATGGCATCGCATATCGCACGGCACAAACTGTCACACTCGTTGAAGCGTATGAATATAATTTTGTAAAATATACTCACCGTATTCGGTTGACGTTGCCTCCTGAAACCTTCGATACCATTCCAGCGAACCCCCCCCCAGTATTGCTCAACCATTTTCAGAAGCATCATAACGGCGGCTCTTTCTCGACATTCTGGTCCTCGTTGGCCTCCGTTAGAAACTCTCGTGCCAATCGTTCAACTTTCGCTTGTACATTTCACAAATCTTAATTGGCGCTTAATTACAAGAATGTCGCGTACTTCTCTGCACCCAGTCTGCTCCTACGCATCTTCATCCACTGGTGCGATCCCACAACGAGGGTAGCAAGGAATCTAGATTACATAAGCCCATCTCTGCCCATCAAACTTCTGACGCAGAGAGGTACTTAGGCAAACAGGCATCGGAATGCTGTATTTGCCTTGCCGCCGCATATCAGGGCAACGAGATGCTACAATGATGCTCGGAAGAAACAGACAGTCCCAGACACATCGTGGGCCGACCAAAGGATGATGGCATTACGAAACGCAAACACTCGCTAGCATCCGCCGTTGGAGGTGATCTGGTGATCGCTAACCTCCCCCCTCTGGGTGATAGTTGCTGCTAGATTCTCACTCAAAGCATCAGCGATAGTACGCCGAGACGCGAGATGCGCATTTGAAAGCGCATGGAAGTAAAGTAGGTAAACTACTTTTCGGTTCAATCTCAGTCGGGCACATCGGACGGTGCAGATCTTCTGCAAACTGGTGATCGACTTCGCATGCTGCCGACTGCCAGTCCGCTTCAATGCATGCCATTTTTTATTTACGATTCGAGCGACATTTTTACGAGCTTGTCACCATTAGCCAAGCGATTGGGGTTAGCATACACATTAGCGTGCTTAATGTGAAATCCATGCAATGTTGCATCACGTGGTAGAATTTTGAATGATGCGCTTTTTTTAGAAAACAAAGTTTTTAAAAGAATCACATAAACATTTGTAACCAATCTTTTAAAATAATTAAAATACTTCAGGATCTCCCTTATAAAAATATCCAGTCATAAATTGAGGGAATAATTTTAATTAAATACGTTTAATCTTCCGGCGTAGTCCACCGCTAGCCTCCAAAAGGGATTTGAAACGGCACGTTTGCCCTCCAATGAGCTGCCGACGGACAGACAAAAAGGAACTCCCAGCTTTTCTGGAATGACAAATGGTGGCGTTGAAGGCGCAACCTGCGTCACCTCTGCATTAGTGGCGCTTGCAATACTGACGATCGCAAGCGATTGGACCAGATCGCGATCCAACTAGCCGGCAAGTTTAGATCCACCGAGCGACCCAAAAGACCTGCGGCGAAAAATTGAATAAAACCACCAAAACACCATCGAGAAGGCGTGTGATTTATTGGCCGACCGACCGCTATGCAATTCCATCAGATTCGGTACACCGCGCGATCGCTTGGTGTTCCCGGATACCATACCGTCTACGGCGCTCGTAGCCGTATTGCGACCAAAATTGAGTTCGACCGAGCTCGGCCATAAAAATGGGTGCTCTAAAATGCGCTGCTAAGCCAAACACACACACCAAACTCGGCTCATTTTCGCCATGACCATCAACGAAGTGCTGCAACTGCTGACCATTAGCTGACATGTAGGAGGCTTTTCGCCACTCTGACAGCAGACTAACTTCTCTAGACCCAGTATCCGTATTACACCCGATGGGACGTGAAGCAGCCAAATCGTAAACCCACAGCTCCATTCTCCTTCCTCCCTCCTCCCTCTCATGCTTTGGGGCTGCACTCAAATGCAGCTAGCCACGAAATGCAATTAGTAAACCAAATCAGCACCACTTTATGCCCGGACCACCTTCCCGAGGCCGGATGAAGCATTTGGCTGTCGTTTGTATTTTTTTGTTTTATTGTTTCGTGTTTCATGGCTCATGAAAAAATATATTTCCAACCAAACGAAACACAATTAAAACACAAAAAAGCGACACAAATAAAAGGAAAAAAAGCAACACAACATAACGATGCAATTTGTCGCTGATGAAATATGGATGATGATGATGGTGTTTGGGTTTGATGGAGTCTGGTACTGTTCCGTTCCGTGTTCTGGCATATTGTTTTATTACATTTTTATTGTATTCTACCATTTATGTGCGAGGGTTACCGGGTGCGCATTTAAACAATTGAACGTAAACGGTTGCAAGGAATATTACTAAACTTAAAAGCGCTATTACACAACAACGCTTTAAAATACTCCAATATTATTTGATTATATATTCAGCTGGCATCATGCATATTATTTTATTCTCTCGATTCTTTCGTTGCCTTGTTATGTTCAAATTGCCATCAGAGCACGAGTTTTTTTTTATCTTCTTGCAAATCAAAAGAGAGCGTGGCCAGTAGCTCATTATCGCCAACGAAACTCGACAGCAATTATTGCACCACTCGTTGTCGCAGCAAACGTCAACCATCGATATGGATGGTCACATGACAGAGAGGGCCCTCATTGCAGGCGATGTTGCGCACCGTACATTGCCCCCTCCCTCCGCTACAAGATGATGGCTTCAGCAAACAAGCATAATCACTGTCATTAAGCGGAGTCTTAGATTTCATCAGGAGCAGGATCGCCATCCGCCTACCGATCACGGTGCTGCAGCCCAGACAAATGGTGCATTTATCATCGCCGTATCAATCATCCTCCAACAGTTTTCGATTCAACGGTGACTAATTCGATTGAGCATAAAGAGCCTACTTACCGCCCGGCATCGTCATTAGTCGTAATGTTATTGGTTAATTCTAGTCTTTCTTCCTTGCCATTTTCCGTGCACACTCATTGCAAACGACGGCAGGGCGATTGCAATGTACGTCGGTTCACAAAGGCAAGCGGAAGCGAGAGTTGACACACGTTGTACATATCTTTTTCATCGATGAAAGGTTAATAGAGATCAACGAGTTAGCTGTGTAATGTAGAGTCATCATTCGCCTCATTTTGTCACCTTCTTAATGAGTAGTTGTCTTATGAAAACTATTAAACTTTTTATAAGATCACTTCAATGTTCAATTCATTGGTAGCGATGGGCAAAAAGTCACTTAAACTATAGTCCTGAGGAGACAGGAATTGTTCAATAATTTAATCAACAATTCGTGACGTGAGTGATTTTCCGGTACGTTTCAGTTGCCTCTTCACTGTGCTGTTGGTTCCACTCCCGGATTGAGCCAGCACTCTTGGGGTTCCTGGTTCGTTAGGAAGAACGGAAGATTAATGACGTTCAACCGTCAGTTGGCTGTAACTGATTGGGCACGACGCAAGCAGCTCGTTTGTTGTACCCATGCGCACATTACCAACCGTATGGGAGGATGCCTGTAAGGAAGATCGCCTTTCAGCTAGGGTGGTAATGGATGCACATCACCCCATCTGCCCGGAGCCGTCGGGCAGGAAGGATGGGCAGTAATTCAATTTCTAGAAACAAGCGCTCGGTTCGTTTCGCATCTACCCACCGTTACACCATACTCCCCCGAGTGGAAGGCGTTGGTGCAGGTGCATCACTGCACCAGACATGCATCGCTTATTGAACTGTAACTACGCACTACCGAGCGCCCCCGAAGCTACTCGGGCCAGTAATTGAAAGTTAATGTACGCCGGAGGATCATTTTTCATACCGTACCACCATCATGACGCCTTGATGGGCAACGATGCACCATGTGTGCAGTCCTGCCGCTAGCTACAGACGGCTTCTCTAGCCAGCTAATGACGAGTAACGATCGTTTTGTGATGTGATCTACACCGATTGGGATCGAAGAGCACTTCCGTAAAGATGATCTAGCACCGTAGCAGGTCCTTCTCATTGACGTTTGCTATCAGAAATCTATTCTACTGCTGTTAAACAAACGCAAACACCTGCATTTGTTTGTAATATATCATCGACCTTTGCGTTTCATTTCATTCACGGCTGCTTGTATGCAAAAATGCGCTTTGATTCCAACGTTGCAGGGTGCTTTCTTGTGCTCTCGTTTTTTTTTTTCTACCATGGTTCTGCTGCACCGGGATTGGAACCAGTTTATGATAAGAACCCCGTTACTGACAATGTCATTTGACACTCAGCTCTACGGTTGGACCTTTGGCGCGACCGACCAACGAATCGTTTTGCTTTCGATACCGTCAGTAACACCAGCCACATTGCCACTCACGATGCATGAAGGATTTATTTTTATTTACTGCGCCCGTCCGGAATGTCACCGGGACACCGCTTGCTGATGACCACAACGTTTCGGGAGACATGGGACACCGAAGAAAATGCACACCGAGACGAAATGAAATGATAAACGAATTCTCCGAAAAACCGCAATCTTACAAATAAATGTTACCACCAACGATGACAACCGAAACGAGAGCACCGGACTCATCATCCTCATGCACCGCAGCTGGCAGCTGGTAAAACTGACCCATGCAAGGTGCCTATAAAGCCGAACTATATACGCAACTACCCATCGTCTCATACGCCCGTCCAGGCGTCCCATCAGGCCGGACGAAATGAACCGTTTGCCGCATTTTAATGGAATGTGTTTTGATTTATTTTTCAGATTTTCGAAATCAAAGTGCTTTAACCTGATCTGCCCTGTACTAGGGAAGCACTCTCGACCGCTTGACTGTAGGCCATTTATTCTTTAATTATGTTTGTGTTTCCCTCCATTCCGATGGTGTGTACCGATGGCCAAAAAGCCGTTCGATCCGTACCTACGTCATCATGGTCGGGTCACACCGCTACAGTAGTGTCCAAATGGTGTTGTAAGTGTCGGAAGCTGCTAAAATTATTACTCCAAATGCATCTAAACTGGATGAAAAATGAAAGCTCATGGCAGGCAGGGAGGAGGCCAGAGCTCGTATGAAATGGAAACGCGTTATTTTTCATGCCACGGTGGAAGTGCGAACACACGCCCAGGGTTTTCACGTGTTTGACCTGCGAGCGGGAATTTTTAATAGCAATGCTCATCGCTTACGTATCTCGCATTCTCCTTAAAGGGATGGATCGCAAATAGTGCGCATTGGCATGAGTTATGGGAAGGGAATTAAGAATCCAGCACCAGCGGTTGTAGCAATGTGGATAAGTTGAACAAATCGACAACGCAGCTTATAAACATTCATGGTCATATTTAAAAAAAACAATCATATTCCACATGTCACATCATCTCAATCGAGAATGCGAACGAATGAACAATTATTACCCTTGAATCGTTTTGCTGCGTTTCAATTGAGGTAATGAATAAAAACACAACCAATTAATTATCGTCCATCATGCACCCCAAAAACACAAACTCGCGTGTGAAATTCCTTCCAACAAGTGCAACTCAATTGCTTTTCAAGTTAATTTCATTTCCCTGACAGCAATTTACAACATGCGAAAGTGCTTAATAAATGCGGCAAAGTCTACAGCAACACCTTTGATTGAGGTGAGCTGTGTTTTGCCCTCCCCTACTGCACTACTGTGCTGAAATATTTCGCATCAACATCAACCGCCGAACGACAGCATCACTTTGGAGCTGGGTTATTCAATGAAACATTTTTTCGCTAATTAATTTTCCATGTTTATTAATCACACTCGCTCGGCGCAGATTCGGGCAGTCTTCTGGGTGCAGGTAAATCCGAAAAGGCGCACCGGATCGGGTATGGTTCTTCCTCCACCAACGAACGTGGATTGTTTTATTTTTATTTAACAGCTTGTTTCCTTCCGCTTCTGAACGGTTGATTTTAATTTCCCCATAAAGCAACCGTAATTCAACCAGGGATAGTCGAGTGTTTCAACCCTGTTCGCATACTTCACGCTTCCCCCCGCGACCCCAAAGAAGATGAAGAACGTCTGCGGCAGACGGAACAACCGCGAGCACGATAAATAAATTATCCACCAGCAAACACCACTTCCGATGTGGTGAAGCGCCACGATTCTGAATGATCTGTAGCGAAACCGTTTACAGCGCAAGCGAGCGCGAACGTCAACACGAGTATAATGTCACGTCGTGGTCGGCGTATAAAATACAAGAACCCCCCAAACGCGCCGCACGGGTCGCACAATCTCACCGCGGATCGCCACCTCCATCATCATCATCAAAAGCATGACACGGGCCTTTTGTTGTTATTATTATCATTATCATTATCAACATTGGCATCGTTAGGAATTAGTATCTATTTCCGCATTTGAAAGTCGTCGCTCACTCAAAAAACCGGAGGGAAATGGGTCTTTGTTGATCAAACTCTTCGTCTCAATCTTTTATTTTTCTTCTTTCGCGGTACAGATAACGATCCTCCCACCCACTCAAATGCAGTCACTGGGTTTGTTTTTGTTTTTTTTTTTTTGAGGCAAGATGAAAAATCAACCCTTTTTCCACGTTGTGCACGATGCAGAGGGAGCGCCAAGGCAATGGACTTTTGTTTCGTGAGTTTCTGTGATTTGCTTCATAATTTTATTTGATCTAGTGACAGCCCTATTAGCAAAGTGACAGACCAGGCGGACCGGAACGCACGGAGAGTGAAATGAGAACAATAAGAAATCACGAGTGCTTGTTGGAGATCATTGGATTTGAATGATAGACCAAAGCAGGAAACTTCTAGTTTGCTTATTTGTTTTTGCTGGGATTATTGCATTTGAGAGAAAGTGGGAAAATATAAAAAAAAGCCTAAATTCCTCAAAATAATGATTATGTTTTTGAAAGCATGAGTTGAGCCACTTGACCATGTATGAAATATTTCCCGAAGCGAATCTGATTGCAGCAACGACACTGGTATAGATAATGATTCATCAGCTCGTTGGAAACAAACTCTCTGGCCGTCTAGTTCATCGTACTGCGAAAGAAAGCCCCGAGCCTGTAGCGATATGATCCTACCTTTGCACCCCCGGAAGCCGCCATTTATCGAATGCGACAACGCTTAATGGCTGCCAGAATGCGTTTTCCGCCTCCAGCAGCTAGTGCAGTGGCAGCATTAACCTGGCTGCCCTGCCACCCGGATGATTAACCGATTGCACATCCAAACACGCGGGGTCGCATCCTTAGCCCGCATTCTTGTTCCTTTTTTTCGATTTCGACTCTTCCTCCACGGGCTCGGGTCGGCTCGGGAGTTTCACAATTTCCCTACCAGCGACATGGCAGTCGGTGCCACCAACGCGAAAAATATAATCAACCGACGCATGCCACATCGCTTCCCGGCATGACTGCAGATCAATGATTAATGTCTTGACAGAGGAATCGAAATACATCCGCCACAGAGGAAGAACTCGGTGGCGACTCCCCCCGGTTCGGTATGTACGTGCGCGCGCACTCGGATGCGCACAGTAACTATTTCTCGCATCTTTTCCTGGCGGCTTTGGTTGATACTGGTTGACAGATAAACGAAACGGAAGGGGATGCTTGCAACCTCCTCGTGGTGGATTAACGGGAACTTTCGTGGATGCATTTTTGATAGCAAACAAAATGACGGTCGCAGGACGTTCGGGGGACACATCCGGAAACTAATCTAGATGTTATTTAAGCTATTCTTGCATTGGCCAACCATCTTAGCTATTCATTCCTTATGCTTTAAACTTTCTTCAATAGCTTTTCACGCACAGAAGCATGCATTCATTCGTCTTAAGTACCACTGCTCTATGATTCGGTACAACACACAAAAAACATATGTACCAAACATTAAAGCAGAATCAAACACCGGTCAAAACAAACATGAGGAGTGTATATTTATTTTTCGGTTCGTTATTTGTTCACACTTATCCAAACGAGCGGAAATGCGGATTTTTTTCCTTCCCTTCGTCACCTTCTCCACCATGCACAGTTCGGCAATAATTACACTAAGTGAAAAATCGACAAAATGATTAATTCCATCCTTCCGAGCAGTACCGAGCACCACTTCCAACAGACATCCAGAAACACCTCTTCTGGACCTAACACCGCTTCTTGCGCCTCGAAGTAAATAGCAAAGCTACCCGAAACCGGAGCAAAAAAAATACACAAAAATCATTTTTCACGCTATTGTATTCAAAACCATGAGCGCCGCCAGAAGTTGTGAACTAATCCAGGGCAGAGGTTTTCGTTCGCCGGTGGTTCGTAATTTTAATTCCGCTTGATGATCGTTTTAGGCTTAGTTAATTCAATTTTCACCTCGATTTTACACCACCGTCGCACGCTTCTACACCGGCACTGTTTGAAGGGAGAAGGAGACAGTGAACCGAGACCGGTCGTGTCTCCATCATGCTTTCGGGTCATCTACACCATTAGAAGAAAACATTATGCTTCCCGTTTGGTAGCCAGAGTTGGCATTTGTAAATATTTGTACTTATCACAGGAATGGTCATATTTGAATTCATTTTACCCTTTATTTTTCCTTCTCGTTTCTAACACAGAACCGATAACGGTACGGAAAACCGGAAGCTCTCTCGTCAGTATAGCGAACAGCCGACCGAGATTAGTGTGACCGGGAGCAATTAGTAGAAATCCAAAGTCGCTTCATCTGGCGGTGTGGTGCAGGTAAGTGTGTTTTGTGTCGCAAATAAATATTTATGCGGTCAGCCAGTTTGTTTCACAGAATTTTGATTGCTGTTTAAGCTCATCACTCCCTTTTTGGGGGGAATTTTCCTCCTCGGTGATGTACACTTTCTCATCCTCAGCGTAGTACAGATTTTCACTCTCATAAGACCGACCTAGGTGTAACGAGTGAACCCTTTTTGGGTCCCCGGAGCATTTGTTACGCAAAATGAAAACTGATGGTCACTAATGGTTTACTCACATCAATCAATTTCGTACAGTCGGCATTTCGGTACGACATCAACAACAAAAAAGACGGCACTCCGTCGAAACAATGTTCAGAAAAGAAGCAACTCCATCATCATGATTACACCCGCCATCATAATCATGGATGTACGGAACCAACCTTCACCAGAAAAAAAAGAACAACATCTGACCTCTACTCACCGTGCGCGCTTTTTATTGACATCTTTTCCGCACGACGGTACTTTGTAACGAGAAGCGCATCGTATCGCTTGATGATATTTATTAAACAGCAAATGCACCAAGATCGGTGCACACGTTATGTCATGAAGACTACCAATTACAGAGAGAAATTTCTTCACTGCCGATGGTGGGCAATAAAAAGGCACCCTTTTGCTGCCACCCTCAACATTGCTTCGTAGGTGTCCAGTTTGTATCCCGTTGTGATTTATCGGCATCATCCGCTTCCAAACTGGTGGAGATGTGGTTGAGAGCAGGAGGGAGGTTATAAAATCAAGAAAAGATCATTCTTTTTTTTCAAGAGCTGTTGCTTCCATACCAAGCGCCAGTTATCGACGCGCGATCACCAACAGCGAACCAACTGGAGCGACTTTATGGCCTTCAATCCGCTGGTCATTAGCCGAAATTGGATATTTTGAATACACTTTCTTGCCTGTTTTTGGTCGCGAATGTGCACATTGTTGCAAACGGGTTGATGCGCCGTGATCGTTTTACGATCGAATCAACAGCACAATCCTGGTCCAGAGCTCGCCAAACTGAAGGATGTTGCCAGGATGCGCCCGATGGACTGATCGGCCGATTTACAATCTTGCTCATACGGCAATTATATTTCTTTGCTGATTTGTTGCACACCGTGCCAGTTCAGTTTCGCGCCACACTTAATCCGGGAGTCTACTTTCGTGCACTTTCTTTTGTACACTTTGGAGAAGTTTTATGCCACCGGTTTAGTTGGTTGCATCCAATAAAGAAACCCACGCGGGTACGGATGAACTGTACTAAATTAGATCATTCTTTGGTCGACTTTATCCGACTCTCGTTCCGAATTCGTTCCAATTCGTTGCGTTGGGTTTTGGGCTCTTCTGGGAAGTCTGTCATCTCGCTACCAGTGGCCCCGGCCCGTCCAGTTTGACCAGCGTAACGTGCGGTAGAGTAACGATCTTCGTACGAAAATTCGATTGATTGAAGCCTTACATCTGGGACAGGTTTGACGTCTTGATCGTATCCGGTCGGCATCCGAAGGTTCTTAGTAGTGCTGGTGCTGGTCAAGCTGCTAGCGCTCCGGTCTGCCCACCGAAAGCGAACAACAAAGCGAAGCCAAAAGAGCCCGTTCATGTACCGATCGCCGTGGAAAAGGGCTTAAATTACGTACTTTGTTTACATTTTAATTGACCCAATTTTCGCTGATCTTCGTCGTTCAAGGTGAAGGGGGCGTATGATTGCGAGGTGACCATCCACGACACCTTCCGGAGCATGGCCACGAGCACGAGCACTCCACTTTGTGGGGCACGCTTGGCTTAGGAAGTCTGTTTCGCTCGAAGACCAATTGTTCCCTGTGTGCCGCTCCTCGGTCGTCGTCGCCAACCGTAGTACGGCAGCACCAATCGATCCGATCGTGCACGCCTAAAGACGACACGCGGCCCTGGCTCCCTTTTGCGACAATGAGTCAGTTGATTCAATTTAAAATGAAATCAATTTCAGCTCACGTTGATCGCATTTCGATGAAATTGGCGTGGCGGTTGGTGGCTGTGGAGGACAAGGAAAAAGTCACGTCCCTTTTCGGAAGACGGTCGAAGTTCAATTTGGGTCTACCCAATCAGCATCATCCCGCTTTAACAAACCAAACGTTAATCAGAGCAACATTCGCTCCGCATGTGCCTGCCATCCGTCCGCTACAGAGACGAGGGCACACGGTTCGATCTTCGATCGCATCTTCATCCGGCGGCATTCAATACCGCAATCAAAGTGATCGGTTCATAATCGGATCATCGATCGACACGACTGATGGTGGCGTGGACGACGTGATCAGTTTACATTTTGTCGAGTAACAGTTTTTTTTCACTTAACAAAACTCTCAATACTTCCATTTCAGATATCGCTTCACAATAGTCTCATTATTGTTGACGAATTTTTATTGAAATGTATTCCTCCATTTATCTACGTGTCCAAAAGCTCTATGCTCCAATGGTTTCATCGTCTCCGAGCTACGTTCCACCCTCGAAGGTCACGGCTGTATCGAAGATAAGCCTGCTCATTGAAGAGTGATACAAATGCTAGTTTCGGATTCTTTACCGGCGGGAGAGACAGACAGAGGTGGGCGTTGGTAGCCGTTCATTGATGTGTGAAAATTATGTACTTACCAAGTTCACTTCCTGTTTCGACGAAACCATTATCTAACATCGAAAACCACACCGCTCTTCATACGCCACTGACGATGACCTTCAAGGAGTGCGGTTTCGCGCCGGAATTTTTAATCCATTCGCCATCACGTGGTCGGGCCATTGCTGTGGTCGGTGATGAAGGAGGAAGCTAGAGAATCGTTGGACTTATCGATTGCACAAACTAATGAAAAATTATTAACTCGCCGAATTACGCAACGGAAAGATCGTGTTGAAGTGAAGACATCTTCCACTAACGTGCTAAACGATGCTATCTACCATCGTGTGTGAATGATTGTTTCGATTTCATCAAAAATGTGATTAAATCTCAACTACGTTTGTCCTTCTCATGACTGTTCGCTACAAGGACATTACGTACACAATGATGTCCTGTTTTGTTTTGTTTTGAAGACCCGAATTAAGCGAACACGCCACCAATGTTTCGCAAAATGAAGTCGTTAACGACTTGATCTCATTTAAATCTGCTTTTCAACCACTAGCACGCTGCTGCTGCTGCTGCTGTTGCTTACTTGTTTTCTCACCAACCTTCGCACCGTAGGTGCCAACTTTTCCAGCAGCTTTCACTGCAACACACCTTGACAAACTGCAAGTGCGCATGACAAATGATACACTCCTTGCGGTAGCCAAGCTTTGATCCTTGGAACACTGCCACCCCGTTTCTGAGTTGCCCTTAATTTTCATATCACCCTTCACAGGCACGAAATAAACTCTGTCCCAGCCCCCGTAAGGGACAGAAGGTTGAACATTTCAGTGCATGATTCGAAATTGGTGTGATCCGTCCCACCTGAAAGAGCGGACCTGAAAAGAGTGACAGTAGAATGTCCAGATATCGGCCACCCGGATGCAGTATCATGCTGCTTTGGTAGTGTCTAAAGTAAACATTTACGCAATTTACGTACTCCATTTTGTTGGTAATTTTTTCCCGATCTTTTTTTTTGCCTTACTCACGCGCATTGTATTACTCGAGCCACAGCTGACAAGATGCATTAATTATTCGATTCATCGATCACAGTCCGACGCTTGTCCAGGGGACGGATGCCTGGTAGTGGTGGTAGAGGATGTAAGGGTGCTTAGTGTAAGCAGCATTACAAATCGATTTACTGCAAAGGGGGATGGTACACAGGGGTACCATGGTAAAAGGGGGACGCGTAAAATAGAACTGCATCGGTGCAAATCGTTAAAAACAAACGCTACGTAATTGCCATTTCCAATTGGACCGAGAACAGAAGCGCCCATGGGTGCGCAAAGCGAACGCGGAGCTGTTGCTAATTATTTCCAAGGAACCACTTTTCTATCGCTCGTGCTTTGCGCGCTCGATCCGGACACTGCTGAAACCAGAGCCTGACGAAGGAATAAATCATGATCAATTAGCGTGAAATAGGAATAATGCTACGGAAAGCGAAAGCCACCACCAACGAACGATCACCTGGCCATCATGCGCTTGCGAAAGAGGTAGATTACCATTGAGGATCACGGGACCGTGCAGGAAACAACAATAAAATGGCTATTTGTTTGCATTTTGAGCGTCTCTCGTACGATAACAACGATTAATCTAGTGTAAACCCCTTGTCCAGTACGGAGTTACTGGTGTGCCGAGTGTTTCTATTTATAATTGGAAGGAATTGGAAGGAAATTGCACCCCGTTCAATTGTTAACAAAGAGCCTGGTCCTTCAACTTAGTGGGGAACACATTAAAAACACTTTTATCTATACGCATCGGACAGGCGTTGCAAATTCCTCGAAAATTACAATAATTCAATTATAACGGCCTGTAATGAATTTTACCTGTTCTTATCGTACAATAGATCACCATATGCGCCCTGTTCTTACGCATTTGCCCTATGAATGTCTAATGGGGTTGAGAGAACGACAGTTTGTTCTTTGCAAATGGCGGTTCTAGGACACTCCAGTGTATGGGCTTTATTCGCACGACACTAAACTCCGCCGCCGCTGCCCGGTGTCAGTTACGACCTGACTGTAATTATATAATATCTATCATTAAAACATCGCAACTACAGCTTCGTTTCCTTCCGTACTTCAGCGCCCTTCTCAAGCAACCCTTATTTTTCACTCATAAATATTCAGCTCAATCGACCGAATGTTTCGATTGCAGCCGATGTCAGGTTCTTTTTCCATACATTTTCCATAACACATATTCTCTCTCGCACACAACCCCTGGCACCAGATGACGCGCTCCGGTGTATTCAACCGGTTCGGCGGGCGTTTGGCCTCGGAATCGGAATGACGTCGGATAAGCCGTTCGTGCGACGGGACACCCCGCTTGTCCCGGGGAGTTTAATGATCCTTACCGATCGCGGTAGCGTATCGTACCGTTGCATCTCATATTTCAATCAATAAGCCTGGCGCTATTATACGTCCATCGATATCAGCCATTGGAACAACGTCAATTGTGCCGCTTGTGGTCAAGTTTTTTTTTCCTGCGTCAACTACCGGACTTCAAACCGGCTCCAATAAATATGTCATGCGGGTGGAATAGTCTTGAGGGAGTTCTTATCTAAATAATACAATTTAATACAGCTGTGATGGAGTTTTCTTTTGCAAACGCATGTTTCCTGTACGAGCGAGACGCAGCATTCCTCCGTACTGCAATCGCTCTCAAACCACATTACGAAAGCATGTTTGTTCACGAGGGCCGTGTGTGCATTTTGTTCTCTCCGAGTGCATCTAGGAATATCGGATCAATTTCCCATCGATCGATCGAGTGGAATTCCTTTCTTATTTTGTGTTGCCTGCGGCACGTCACGTAACTTTCCGTCGAACGTCCAAGATGAGACCTAATTGGAGAAATAATAATCGCCATCATCTGCACATAAACGCGTCTATTTGCCGTACACAATCAGCACTGGTGGCCAGTTCCACGAGAGGACAATTACAGATGAATGTCAATGCCACACGTTCTTTCCTTGCCGCACAGTGAAACGAGACCTAGATCGATCGATCTTCATTTCGAATGTGAAGCTTATTATCGACTGCCACGGCTTACAGCTACGAGGGATTGTTTGGAAGGGAGTGGAGAGGGGGTAAGGGAGTGTTGATTTGGGTTGGGTTAGAATATTTTTCCCATCTCCGCCCCTAGGCTCAATTATTCGATCAATTACAGTAATTTGTAAAAGAATGGGAAATTATAAAATATCACTTTCACTATTACTGGAACGAGACGGTCGATTCGATGCGCAGTAATGAAGGAATCAGAGTTGATGTCATCGTCAATGGATGTCATTTAAAATACCCTCGAGAGCACCTTAACGCAGCTCATCAACATTACAAATAAACTGAAATGTTTTCAATCGATTTAAACAAGATTATTATAAAATACTGCACGATCCACGCTAAAGCCTTTCGCACGTACTGGGGTAGCGAAAGTTCCTCCCCGTTACTCTGCCCTCGGGCAGCCTAAAGGCCGAAACGGTAAGCCGAAAGTGAGATTTACTGTCGTCGTGGTGTACGGCAGCATCCGCTAGCCGGCCCATAAAACCGTACCGTACCGTATCATAAATCTTGCCAGATGAATTATTCATCAATCGCTGGAAGCTCCGGCTGCGCCCAATGCGCCCTACACAAACAGGCCACATAAACGGCCACTTTGACGCGTCATGCGCAACGTTCAATTCCATTCCATGAAGTGGCGGTGTCTCCATTTTTAGGCATCTCTATTGTTGTGCGGCCCATTCCCTCCCGCATCCGCCGCCGAATGGACGATCGATGAAGCATTATTATGTTCCGGACGGAGGTGCGTTATGTGTGTGGTGGCGTTTGGCGAAATGTTTTGCCGCCCGCTGACCCAAAGGTAATCCACCGCGCATTCGCGTACAATGTTGATCATTTTGCAAAGATCCTCACCGCAAGCGGCTAACTAATGAACCCTTTTTTATTATTTCGTTCGCACTCCGCACACTATCTGATCCCATTTTTTACGTCTGCACGGTCAAAACTATGGAGAGCATACTATTCACCTTGGAGCGTGTGCTGGCCAACACAATGCGGCCGGGATGGTTTATGTAGTCGGGGGACAGGCGTTACAGTGCGGAGCGATTGATCATCAACCCTTCATAGATGATATCAGTGTCAAAATATCGTGCTATAGTGCACACGCGAAGCGTTTTTCACCGAGAAACACCCTGTGGAACTAAAAAAATGTACCGATAGTCACTGTATAAAATTGCTAACAAAAGCGAAGCATAGATACACCTCAACACGGGCGTCCTCAGTGCCGGAGAGAAACTAGATGGCGGTGGAATGCAAACGTAAAGAAGAAAAAAAGAACACATTTCTCGAGGACTCGAGACTCCTTTTGAACGTTTGGCCCAAATTCCACATGAAACTGTATCGATCAATGAATGGAAGATGTGAAATGTGGTACAAAATGGCAAGTTTCATGTTATGCTCTGGTTTATGTGTGTGTGTGTTTTTTCCCCTTGCTGCCACGGCTGTTCTTTATAAAAAACCCCTCGAGAGCGGATAATCCTCCACACACTCACACATCCCGCGCTAGATGATGTCCATTTCAACCCATCCGGATCTGGTTTGTGGCCTGCGGCGCAAGGGCTGGTAGATATAGAGGCGTATGAAAAATAGCGCTCCAATCGGTCCATTGTCCTCGCAACATACGCCAATCGGGCACAAGCCGCCCCGAGACCGTCGAGATCATGATCGCCCCAGTGTCCGATCATGATGTTAGCGTTTTTACTTATTCAACCGAATTCTGTTTCGCTTTACAACAACCACAGCAGCAAAAAGAAAAAAAATAAAACACTCTACCACGAGGCGCTGTTTCGGCCTTTAGGTTCTCCGTGTTTCTATTCCGGAGGCCCGTCAGCAGTGAAGAAATTGAAACGAATTGTTCCCCCTTACCTTCTGTTTCCGAGAGGAAGAAATGGGAAGGTACGGAAGGAATTTCGATGTTGCGTCACGATGTTGCCGCCATCAAAACGTCGCTCTCGAACGTCCGCCCGAAACTCCTAATCTGTGCTACTATTGAATATATCTGCCCTTTAGCTGATATCGGGATTGCTGCTGCGCGGCACTGATAAGAATGTGGAAAAAGCGAGCGAAGAGAATAAAACTGCCTGGGTGAAGAAAATCGGCACCTCCTTCTGATGCTTTCGCGGTGATAGTGCATTTTTCCAGCACGGCCACTACACAATAGCAGCGGCATAAATTCACTCCTTAGCCCGATACAATGTTAGCCCGATACGTGAATATAAGGTGGCTTTGCTGTCGGCATGCAAATGGGTATCGCGTGCCCACATCAACTGACCACAAACCCGACAAGCTTCCCAAACGGACAGCAACAATAACAACGCAAAACCCTTTCGTGCAGACAACGCCCGCTAAATCATCGACGAATCAAACGCAAATTTTCCAATTATTTCCACCTAAAATCCACCACTGCAACCTGCCCCGACAATGACCAATTAAACTAGTTCAAATGCGGGGTAAGCAAGAGGGGCCCAAAAGAAGCAATCCTCCGAAGCTCTCCCATTCCAGCCGCTGTTGCAACAAAAGCGTATGTCGCGTGATGGATTGTTGGCGTATTTGCATAGAGACTACCGTTAGCAGCACGGTACGTCGCACCAAAGACGTGTTATTAACGACGCGCCGTATGCTTATCTTTGGTGGAATGAAGCAGTAAAGCAGACCGAACCGAACACGCATCAACACGAATTGAAGATGGATACGAACAGGGCTCGAGAGGAAGAGGAGCTTCCAACCGATCACTTTTGGGTGGGCATTATCAGTCAATAAATCACGAAGATTAATTTGTCTACAGTCGATGTCCAAAACAAACCATAAAAAGCGAATGCAATTTTGGAAGGGCAACAAAATGTTATTTATTCTGCTCGGATGCAAACGAGAGGGTGATTTTAATTGTGGCGGATATTCGTGCAAAGGTCACTAAAGGATTGAAAAGTATCTAGATCATAATTCCTCTATAACTGCACGGCTTTATAACATGGTATTACCTTCTGTAAACGATTATTCATTAATGTATCTTTAGTGCAGCTTTCTGTTGAAGTTTAACCGTATTCCATCAATATTACAGACATCAGGAAACATGATACACATCACGGTGAAGATGTTCTCATGCCCTGGTGACATGCCTCGAGCGGTAAGTGCAACATCCCATTCAGACAACCCCGAATGCTAACGGAACATGTCGAGTGGTTCCGTGAGAACTCCCTAACATCTCCCAATGGCGGAAACATTGTACGAAACGTTTGTAAGTCGTGCTGTGGCCTCCAGCATGGCGCACGCAGTCAAAGGTGTGACACTCGGCTGTAGGCCATAACGAGCTAATCTGTTTTTCTCCTCCATTGATTCGTACTGGAGGACGAAATTGATTTGCGAAATTGATGCCTAATCGCTGTCTATTGCTGTGCGAGCTATTGTGTTGCGCGAAGGAAGTAACCCAGCCGAACCTAGAACTAGAATGCAGGAAGTTCGAAACAATGCCAACTTCGTCTGGAACCATGTTAGAGTACCTTGTCACCGGTCCTTCTCCTGGTTTCGCCCACACCTTCGGAAGCAAATGTCATACCCAAGAGCGGTATGACGCTATAAGTCACCGCTCAGTATAAGTTGAGCAGCAGGATCTCGAGCGAGTTTGATCATTCACTTTGTTCGATCGTACGTTCGTTCGAAAGGTGAACTTCAACCACCACCCAAGTAAGTCTGCGCAAAGCAACGATGAAACGATTAAAACTATGCGAACAAGATCATTATCGCATGTAATAATGCAGCACGTACCGAGCGATGAATAGCAACAAATCGATCTCCAAAGTATGACGACGTTGTTAAGAGACCCCCCTGGGAGGGTGGCGTTTTCAAAGCCGCTTGGTACAGCCGCGTTCGGGTGATTGGACCAATAAATCATGTACTAATTTCAATCAAAACTCATTTCCCCGATGAGCCAGCGGTTTTCGTGACAAACGCGAACAATCGATCATCGAGCTAATTATCGAAACATTTCTCTCCACCTACCCTGTAGCCCTTTCTCTACCCCATGTCTTCTTTCATGCGTCTGCACGCTCAATTTGATTTGATTTGAACGTCCGGGTGCTCGGTTTTTGGGAGTGAACACTCGTCACGAGTAAATCTCCGGTCCATGTCAGGCCGCCGGTTATTGATGAGTTAATAAAGATGTAGATCCTACTGGAGCCACGCAAAAAAAAAGACGATCATAATGACACGATCCGATGCATATAATAACATACCGGGCAAGAATCAACGGTGCGAAGAAGCGTTAGCCCAGAAGCTCCCGTTCGCCGAGTGATGCCTTTGTTCGAAGTGGTGGCTAACGACAACAACAGCGCGACGGTGCGCAGGCACTGACGGATAGTTAGTCCTTTGCTTCGTTGACGATAATCGTCAGTGAATTAGCTCACTCAACCTGACAACAGAAATCACCCTGTAGCAGCCCGAGAGCCCGACCAAAGGGATGATAAAATATGAAACGAAAAAGAAATCCTACGTACGGAGCTCCAGAAAAACACAATATATCCGGCTGATGGCGAGGATTACACATTTATGCCCCATTTCTCACCAGCACTAATTGTCATCGTACCACAAGGACTGGGTGCGTAAGTTAAAGACCCTATGTGCGCTGAAAAATCTCCTGCCATCAGTTCGGAAGCGATTCTCCTATCTCTCCTGCGCTTCGGTGCAAGATCCTGCCGGTACTCTGACGTGCTGTCTTTTATTGGCGTGTCTTTACGGCGCCCCAACCACTGTTTGCCCTTCACCCGCCCAGCAGGTGGGACTCCTGCGCGTAGCCTTGCACGACTGCACAGGGCAAATATTTATTTTTCTCTCCACAACGATACCTTTTCATGCGAGCAACGGGGAAGGTTTGCGTGGCGCAATGGCTGCTGTCATGGTGCCAATTTTTGTGAATGCGAACGGATAATGAAGAAGGTAATCGGGAAGTTTATTTCCCCCTGTTCTGGAGAGTGTGCAGTGTGATTGCAACGGATCCGGTCGAAGATTAGCGGAACGTGAAACAAGTGTCAGCGGTACTTTTCAAATAAAACGCCCGAAAACCAGTCGACAGACCGAAACTCGCGGGGCACATAAAAGAAGAAGCAAAAAACTATTCACGTAAATCCTATCATGTGCTTTGGAAGGAAGATGGAAAGAACTCCGTTTTTCTCTCAGGATATCAAAAGGTAACGAAATCCAATGAAACAGAATTCGTAAATCGAAAAATGGATTGAACACTCGGCTGTCACTTTAATGCTCGTCCATCTTACGTCGACGATCACTTGTGGTACGAAGTATACCCGCAGGAGGATCTACCGGGGGAGACACAACAGTGCCCACCGTAACTGTGGGCACAATCTTCCTTTTCTACAAAATTAACATGATTGATCTTTTATGATGCTGATAATTTATTTCTTCCTGCTCAAAAGACATCAGCTCTTCCTTACGTGCTTTGCCCGTTTTGCTTCAACGTTTCGCTCATGCATTTTGTTTCGCCCAATATCGGGAACGATCGTAGCGGCTTTGCTTTAAAACCCGTGGCAATTGGACGTTAAGGGCAGCAGAGTAAGAAGGTTTTAAAACGATTTCGGTTCGTTTTTAACGTTCGTTTCTTGTCCCTCATTTAAATCACCGCGAGGATTTCATCCGCTTCCGATGCCGAATGTAGTTTCGAGGCACAATACAAAGAAAAAAAAACATCGGAAAAATCACAACTGCAAAGTGGATCGCTTTGTCCTTTTGCGATTGTGCGATTCGATCAGTGCGATAAGACCAATTCCGTCCTTCCGTTTCGATGCCAAGCCGACCTCGATCTCGGACCATTAATTCCCTCGATCGTTCTCGGTGGCTCTCACTCGATCTTGCCCGTGCTACGACTCCGGGAAGGTACCGCTTGCTGTCAGGTGGAACCGGCTACTGTTTGCCGCAACGTGTGCAAAACAAAACCAAACAAAAAAAAATAAATAAACCACCAGCTCATAATAAACCGCCAATTGATTCTTTATTCCGATCGAACGAAAGATTGTAAATTGTCTCCGGGGCGTCGTCGAGTCAGCAGCAGCAGGGTGGTTGTTGTGGTTGTTATTTTTGTCGTCGCCACCACCGTCGCTTAAATCGTACCTAGCCTAATTCGAACGCATTCCACCGCCACTACCACTCGTGCACCCTG
>KI422760.1:11424-33207 GCA_000473375.1 Anopheles culicifacies
AATGAAATGATTCGTCAGGATGTCCTCCTGGGTTTATTACAAATAAGTATTGAATCAAAATATAGAAGCAGTTTTTGGGATTCGAGACTTTTACTGATTGTTTAGGGATCGTCATCCATTCGTTATTTGATAACTCTGTTGAGTTCTATTTCTTCTTAACAGCCAATTTGGTCATGATACCACGTAGTTGGATTGTCAGTCCTCGCCAGGATCTTAATCCCGGAACCGTGCTAGGTTGGAGTGATTGATGGTGAGTTGGTGTTTAGAGAGTTATCGGATCATTTCATCCCCTAAACTGACCAGGTTGATTGGAGCGTGCTATTGCTTACGAAAAGTGTTGTTTGGTGATATTGGTTCGCTATGGATTCCATGGAAGCATACATTTGATTACATTTATTTCCATCGAAACTTACGGTGGGACATAACAGGCCGTTTGCGTTACTCGGTACTGTGGAAGAGCAGCACGGTACGCTGTGCCAGATAATTACGATGCGTGGGAATGCCGGCCTGTAGGTGAATTGCACCGAGTAGAGCATAATCGGTAGCGTGCGCTTCCGGTTCCTTGTGCAGCTTCATGCCAATGTCTACAATCCTTATACCCGGTGGAAGTTTCTCGGCCGATAAATAATAGTACCTATGTGGGTGTTGGAACAACGAACGTTAAATACTTTCTAACCCAAACGCCCCCTATGTCCTTACCTGATGTCCCAACCGTTTACCGTGTCGGCTAGTGGAAGTTGTGAAACGGCACCAAGCTTCAGTAGTTGCAATGATTGCTCCTTGTCCAGCGGTATGGCACGCATTTCATTGCTGCGATCCCCCACGTGACAGTTGGCATTGGCACAGACAATTCGCATACACTCGTGCCGCCGTGGACAGTACGCTTTTAGCACGAGCGCTAGGTCGACCGTAGTCGAATTACTGCACCGATACGCATAGCACACGATCAAATCATTCTCGCACGAGAAATCGCACGCAAATACACGCTTATCGTGCTCGTCGTTGCGCAGCTTCAGGCACGAGCCACCGTCGAGCGCACCGTCAAAGTGATGCGTCCAGTGGGACAGTGGATCGTTGCGCGTTTCGTACTCGAGCGGTGGCGTGTACGGGATGGATGGTTGAAAGTTTTGCTTCGCAAGATTAAACCAGCACTCGTCCGATTGGGTTTTGCCGAGGCGGTTATAAAACTTGCCCGACCCAAGGCAGAACGAGGTGTAGAACGGGAGCTGCATCGGTCCGCGTACGTACAGATGGCGCCACAGCCGGTTCCAGAAGCGATCGTTCATCTGCAGAAACTGTACGTTCCGGTCGTCCGGTTCGAGCCGGTCCCGCCGGGATGATTCCTCCAATGATTCAAACGTCCAACCGGGTGCGAAGAGGGCGACGGAAAACTGGAAGTTTGTCACCTGCTCGAGCGGTGCGTTCGTGTCCATCTGTGCCTTTTGGCTGCGTCCGAACACATCGATCCCGACGTACACGTGTAGGCGGCGTTCCGGGCAGTAGTTGCGGATGTAGTTCTCCGTCCGTTCCAGCTTCTGCCGGTCCCAGGCGTAGTTCAGAAAGATTCCATCGCACGCCAGGAAGAACGTATCGTTCGCACTGTTCAGCTCATTCTGCCAGTCGACCCGGCCACTCTTCGTGATGGCATCATACCAGATCACCAGGCTGTCCGGTATCTCCGCATGGCAGCGTTCTGTCAGCAGCTGAACAAAGTCCCGCAGCATCCCGACTTTCGACGATTCTAGCGCACACTCGATGTTTAGCAGCCAGCCATGAAACTGACACACCTTGGACACCTGCACCAGTGCTTCCACCACCCGTGCCATAAACTCCTCCGACTGCAGTATGTCCCGCAGCAGCTGTACATTCTTCTGCTCCACGATCAGCGTACCGATCACTTTCACACCGTTGCGGTGCGCACAGTTGAGCCACTGTAGCGTCGGTACGGTGACGAAGTTGTGGCTAAAGTAGCAGAAGATATCGATCGCAGCCCAGTTGTAAAAGCGGTAGTCCACCCATTGCTCTTCACCCTGCACACCGTTGATGTATTTATCGTTCAGGTAGTTACCCTTAAAGTCGTGGCAAAGCAACACCTGCGGCCGGGACTCGTTCTCCACGTACGTGACGGGATCGTCGGCAAAATCCAGCACCTGGTACCGTTCGCCTAGATGCCGGGAACGGGTCCGCGGTGCGATCGGTTCGACCAGATTCTTCCACGGATGTGGTCCCTTTTCAAAGTCGAGCAGCGCCTTCAGCGTCACGATCGGTTGGCACATTTGCGGATCTGCACGGAAAGACATACTGAGCATGAATAATTGTCCGCGCTGGGATTGGAATTGTTTGCACTGTTTAAAACTAATCAGAGCTCCGTGCGCGACTGACGATAACGGAGACAAATATGTCTATTTCTGCATGACCTAGTAGAACGTAACCAGTTTGCCATTCTACTTCCTTTGTAAATTCTAAATGCTTTATGATAAATCTCCTACAAATAGCAAGAGTTTTTTTTGCAGCTTGCTTCCCGTAGCCGCTATGCGAACTGCGTTTTATGTTCGCATGTTGTTTATTGTTTCAAATGCAATGATAAAAGTGCAATTTTATCAACCCCACTGCCGGCATGAGAGAGGCTAAAAGGAAGTGATAAAAGAATGGTGCAATGTTTGAGGCGCTCTCTCGTTTCACGCTGGGTGCAAGTTACAGTCGGTATCGTTTGGAAATTAACTGACCACTGCTGGTGGTATTCAGAATAGTGCAGTCACGTGGCAATTCGTGAAAGTTTGATTATGGGTTAAGTTCTACCACCAACGGTCGTCTCGACCGCAAAACCTCAACTTCAGCTCATGTGTCTTAAAAGAAATAAATGAAGAATTGATTAGATAAAATTTCTCTTTCACAAATTTCGCATAGAAGAAAACGTTTGCTCATTAAACATTAAAAGTGTCTTTTGAATGGATGAGAGTTGCCCAAAGTGAGTTCAATTGTTGTTATACGCTGCCTTATTTATCTGTTGTACCTGAAAACAGTGCATTATCCACAGCTCCAGCTAGTTTTTCTTTACATTCTCAACATGAATTTAACACTATTTCAAAACATTACTTACATGAGCTATCACATTCCGTTTTCGCCTCCATAATGTGGATTGTTTTGGTTTCTTAACTACAATTTTATTAAAAATAGCACTAGGTACAACACTTCAAACAATGACTTGAGTCGCCGACGACCCTAAACCGACTGATAACAACATACAGAATGGAGAACTCAAACTGTTGCTAACCGTGAATGGAGGGTTTTTTGTGGTTTTTATCATCTCCCATAGGGCTATTATGATTCGTGTGGCACAAAACATGCCCTAAAGGATGTTGTGTCGAATTACGTTCCGTACATAGTTTACTTAGAAACGTTTACAATGAAAGTTTCATTGTACCATCGTTTTAATTCCTTACTATCACTAGAAACGAATTAGAAAGAGTTTTGAGAAGATTGTTTTGTTTTTGCAGATCCGTATGTGATTGTTTACGTTGCGTGCAGCGTTTGACGTTTCGAAAACAAGTGTCAATTCTCCGCATATGATGCCGCTCAATCATCAGCATAAGCTCAGCTCGGCATCGACAAATACTGAACAATTATTTATTTCGTTAGCCTAATAAATGTGCAATTATCACGAGACCAGTGCAAAAGCATCAATAAGTTAAGATTGTTTAACCAAGTATGTGTAGATATCTATAAAATAACGGCATTGGTTCTTGGGTTACATTCGAACAACATACGCGCCTCCGGACCAACTTTAGCGAAATCGTGCAATTGGGCTTACCAACAAATTGTATAAATAGTATATATAAAGAGTTAGATTCTATGGTAAGGTATTCTATGAGCGTTAACAGTAGTCAGTGAATTGATTGAACCTGTACTCAGCAATAGACAACAAGAAATGAAACGTAACTACTGGGGTAAGATGGTTGACGGCTCCGATAACCGTAAGGAATTGGAGGCAAACGATATCGTGCTCACCATGAGCAAGATGGACAAATTCCAACAGATTAAACTTCCCTACACGATCACCAGAGAAAAGCGGTATGTTGAAGCACGTTCTGCAATGAGATAGCCAAAACTATGGACGTTAACATTCGTTTTTCCCCCTTTTCTAGTGTGCCGCTTAAAAACCCGCTCGTCACACAAACGGTGGAGGTGATGAAACAAACCGAAATGATTCAAACACTAATTGACACCTACTCGACCAAGTCGGGCTGTAATTACATTCTGAACCCGTGTCAGCTGATGCCCACCGTGCACTTTCCATCCAGCAATGTGGTTGATCTGACGCGGATAGAGAAAATTACGCGCCCGTTTTGGTTCGTGCTGCCGGACGAAACACCCTTCACGCGTGGCAGCTGCAAGAGCTTTGTCAAACTCTCGAAACCGGTCATCCTGCAGGCACTACGAAAGGCAGCGTGCGGTTTGCTCTGCATGGAAGGCTTTTCAGAGATAAACGAATCCGCACTCATCATGATCGTCGACGGTTTGGATCAGTATTTGCGGCTGCTAACGACGGCACTGCGTACAGCCTGTTCGGAACAGGATGAGGAGATTGGACCGGTACCGACGCTGGTGATGGTGGAACGGATGTATCAAAGCATCGGGCGTAGCCCGGTGTACCACCTGCACAATTACTACAAAAAGTTGATGAACAAAAATCGCGACGAGGTGCGGGAGTTTAAGGATATCTATCAGGAGTATGATCGATTGCTGCAGGAGAATCAGCTATCGGTGCAAAATATGCAGAAGCTTGGTGACCTGAAGGAGGAAGATTACATGAACTTCCTCGATCAGCAGTCACACTCTTCGAACGGTACTACAATAGATGGGACGACGATGAACATTATTAACTTTATCAATGGAGAAACGGTGAACGGGTAAGAGGACACACTCGATACGTTCACCTAAGAAGAGATTTTCAAGAGAAAGTATGTTGCCATTTCAGATTCAAAGACATACTAGAGGGTGAACTTTTGGAAAGCAGCAGCACACAGGATTCTTCAGATCAAATGAACAATCAACAATTCTACCAAGCGGATTCATCGTCGCAAGGGTACGCACCATCCGGGTCTATGTAGCAGTCCGCCGCCGAAGAACCAGTTCATCGTTTCATATTTTAGTAAGCCTTCTTGCTTGTGGCATCACAACCATGAAGGCCTTGAGATGTAGTGTAGATATATGTAATCGTCCCTTAGTGCATAATTGTGGCACAAAATACTTTGGTCGACGTGCGAGTGGAACTCGAAAACAACCGCTTCTAGTAACCGCTTGTAACAATTAACCGCTTTCTAGTGTTCCAAATTTTAAGATCTTCAGATGGTTTAAGGGATTCTTGAGAAGTTTTTTTGTGGCGAGGATTCCCTTGATCCAAACGATTCTATTGTATGTAGCCAATTTCGACACTGAATCCTTTAGGAATCTCGGACTGTTTCACAATCGTGCATGCGCCATGTACTTATTCTGTATTGATATTGGTGTCAGATTTAGCTTCATATTCTAATAATCCTTTTTCGGAAAAGGTTGACGACACTGGGGAGATGTGACCCAAGCCTGCAGTTGAAACATTTTAACCGACAAAACATTGATAAGGAAACACAAAAAAGACAAAACTTATAATGCTATCTTTAAACATAATAATGAGTATAATAGTAATAATCGGTGAATAAGTTTACGGTAGACATAGTCCAAATTCCATGAAGCAATCACATTAGCGCGATACAGTTTTATTATATTAGACACGCTTTTCCTTGGTTAAAGCATTCTGTTATATGAAACCCAATGGGTACAATCTAGTGCGCTTGTTTAGACGCTTCTTTTGCGCGTTGTCTTGCTAAGTAAGTTTGCGCAAACGATACATTTCTATATAGAGCATTACCAGTCCGTATTTGTCGGCAAGATTGTGCGCAGTACACTAGTTTTCTTTAGTATGACTATAGTATCCCTTGTTTGGGATTCATAACCCCACACAGAATAGGTTCTCGTTGGTTAGAACGGAACGTTCTAAGTGACCGTCTATGACTGATTTACTTCCACCTTGCTGGTCAACCATGGCACCTGGTGTATTGCAATATACCGACCCGCTAACAATGTTTTATTTAATCCTTCGAACATGATTGTGCTGCTGGGCAACAAACAGGCTCCCTTGTGTACAGGTTCAATAGTGTTGATATAATTTATATGTATGTGAATAAACAATGGTAGTGTATAGCCTTTCTTATCATCAGCGTTAGAGCATCTCAGGAGAAGCCGAAAAGCATTACGTTAGCTGGCCGATCGGTGCAAAACACAAAGGGGGGAGGTTGATTTCGGTATGAGCAGGAGTTTCACGAGCCGGATCATAATACGCAAGAAAGCTAAAACATAAATCATACAATTTCACCATGCCGGCGTTGAGATCGTGCATGGTGGGTTTCTTTTTCTTCTCCCTGTGCGAACAAACGGTATCTAATTTTACGTTATTAAGATCTGTCTCTGCTGTCGTCCGATGAACTGAAGTAACGTGCTGTTTATGTCAGACGACGGGGAATGTTTGTGTGATCGGCGTTGGCGACGGTTACGTCCGTCCCTCTGTCAAGAAGTTCCGCTTCCCGGCCTATTTCGACCACGCTGTTGCTGGCGGGTTGCGACGATAGTTCGGCAGTCAGTATGACGTGTTTCGTCTCCGGGGTTGTCGCCTCGGGTAGCATCGATTCGTTCGAGTTGGTACGGGCGGGTTGATCGATGTTGTCCTGGTGGTCCGGATGATTCTTATAATCGTCGGTGACGACATTCTCGGATGTGGGTGACGATTCTGGCTGCTGTTCGGTCGCCTCTGTCAAATGTCCGCCCTGCGGTGGTGCAGTGAACGATGTCCACCAGCTGGAAAAGGCACCCTTCGCGGTCGTGAGTGCACCACCAACCGCACGACTCGTGCTAGTGACGGCTTGGTTCAGCTTTCGCCCACTTTCGCTGTTTTGCATCGTTCTAAAAACAAATTTCAATTATTATTAATAAATCCTAAGTAAGCTTACGAATACTCTTTACTGGAAATTTCATGAAATGATTCTACTAAAAAGATTTTTTTAAATCACAACATTGTCCAAGTTGGTATTGTAAATTTGTAAATATATTGAATAAAAAAATAATGGAACTAATAAAAGCCTAAAAAATCAGCACAATTGCTTACCAATCGAGCAGTTTTTATGTTTAAATGTGTTCAGAGTACTTACTGTGCAATTCGTAGCTTCATATCAGCCACAGAAAGCGTCCCTGCAAATGGATGGCCACCAACAAGTCCTTCAAAGGCCGGCACAGCCCCACCACCGGTACGCTCGAGCCAATCACCATAGCAACGGGTCATTTTAAACGCACTCATAAAGTGTGCATTGAAATGTTCGATTTCTTTACTACCGTCTAGCGAGAGAAGAAAACAAAATAGGTAAAAAGAACACTTACTTTGAAGCTTTACCACAACTTACCCGTGTTGAGGGAGGTTTTTAGCAGCGCCACCATATACCCGTATAGTTGATCCCGTATCCACGATTCACTACCTTCCGCATCCTCTTTTGGTGTTTGCACATGGCGCACGACAAAGTCGACAAAGCGCAGATCCTCCGTACTGAGCTGAATCTCGCGCTTCGTGTCTGCATCCAGCACATCAATGATAGCGGCCTCGACATCGATCATCACGTCCGCTAGCTGGCGCTTGTGCTGGAACAGCACGTTGGACGCCCCGATCATGTACCCCTTGACGGACGGGTCCGTTAGCAGGTCCATGTACGGAAGCGAGATGTACGGCAGGCACAGCTGTCCCTCGTGGAAAATGCGCAACGGTGCACCCCACTCGGATGGCTCTATCGCGTACAGACTAGAGAAGTTGGACGCTATCGTGTCGACGCTTGTTTCGCGCAACAACGCCGGACCGGCTGTTGGCCGTGCATTACCGGTGCCAGCAATGCGTGCATCCATGGATGAAGCGGACGAAGGGCTGGAGGAGGCTGTTTCGTCCAGGTGAGCCTCCTTAGCACTGGCGATGCTTCTACCGTCGCCATCGATTAGTTCATCCGCTTCCCGGGCAGTAACAATTGGTTCTTGCTGCTCATCTCTTTCCTGCTCAGTCAGCATCGTTGGCAGGGGGTTTGATTTCAATGGTGACATATTTTCAACGCTAACCTGCTCCTCAACGGGTGTGCTGAAGGTGGGCATAGGTGACATGGGTCGTGAAGTTCTAAAAATAAAATGAAAATTAATTGAAATAATCGTACTCCTTGCACAGTGTTATCTACCGTACGGGAAACTTACTTAACGCATGCCACCTGTTGAAAGCCTTTGCTGATTAATTCCGGATGCAGGGAGGCAATGCCAAGAATGAGAGCACACGTTGGATGCACTGGTGAGCCGAAGCAAACAACTCGCTTTTGAAGTAAGAGTAGCTTGAACAGTATCAATATTTTGTATCGCCATCTGATGGAAATAATGTTGTAAACCGGAAAAGAAAAGTAGATTAAATCATATAGGATGGTTGCTTTCCATTAGCTTCATCGGTGTACCTACTTTAGCAACAGGGAACGCAACGGTACACCGACAAAGTGTAACCGTGTCGATGCTATTTCCTGCGGTTCGAGCGACGTAAGGCAAGCGTTTAGCTGCTCGTATGCCTTCACCAATATGTCGGTGGATGAAAAGTCACCCTGCTCAAAGAACGCTTGCGCGATCAGGGACAGCTTTACCTCGACATAGCCGTAGATTGGCAGCGATAGAAGGGTGCAAACCGATTTCTGCACAGTGCTGCGCGTCAGATCAGCCGTCTTTATCTTTACTTCCTCCAGCGCTATTTGCCGGTAGCACGATATACCGTACACCGATTGTTCCGGATCGGTCAGGCTTGGCAGGTTGAAGCAAACGAAATCATTGCTAAAGTTGTGTGATCCATCCGGGAGGGCGAGCGTGGGCAAATACTTCCAACCGGATGGGCATTCGCTCTTGCCTTCCGTACCATCCACAAGGGGTGGATAGGAGAATTCGACCTAGGATAAAAGACAACCGAAACATGCAGGTGAGCAGGTTGTATAAATTTGCGTAAAAAGTCTTGCTTACCTGACACCCTTTCTTGTGATGAAATCCCACCACCAAGATGTGCAGTACCGGTTTTTGGTTTTGCATGGTTCGAGAGAGATTATTTTAAGCTACTAGATGTAAATGCGTTATCTGTTCGAGTCGCGGTGACTGTACCCCGCTTCCGGTTTGCTGAGTGGATTGTTTTACTTTCCTTTATCGGAATCGTACCAACGAAACACACATTTTGCTCTGTTCTGCATTGGTTCTTCCAGATAAGCGCAATAATCGTGGATAGAAATTTACTGCAAATTTGCTTTACTTTGCAAACGGTACACCCAGTTCGCTTCTGCTATGCGGTTATTTCGTGGTTTTCACACTCAGTATGTCTTCTGCTTTTCCTTTTGACTCGAAATGCAAGCAACAGCAACCACTGGAAGAAAGAAATCGCAATTTGCTGCGAAAAGTTTTAACTGACAGCTGAGATTGTTTACATCGTTATTTGCTGGGCAGCGAAGGAGGAATTGTTTTGCTGAGCTGAGACAGCGCTCTGACAACTGCAAACAGGTTTGTCCTGCTTGTGCATTGCATCATGGCGATAATTTATTTATATACTGAAATCTCTAATAAAAAGCAGATGATCATTTTCGAGGGCCTGTTTTCGTAGTTCAATAGAAATCTTTTGTTTCCAACTAGTTCTATTATGCGAGTAAAGGTGATTGTTTGCTGAAACCTGCATTTAACTTTAATTTAATCTCCCATTGTGCAAGAAGCTTTCACACAAGCACAGGGTGTCTCCGTTGTCGCTGCAATGTGCACGGATGTCCCAGTTTGATCTGACAGCTTTCTTTGACAGCGCAAGTCAACTTGACAGCGGACCTGGCAAAACGCAGTTTTTTCGAAGGACTTGTAGAAAAACAACGGTGCAAAGAAATAGAAAAAAAACGAGAAACATCGAGAGGAATTACGAAAACAACCCGGTTTAACGGTGTGTGGATGGGGTAATTTCACAAGAACAAGGTAGCGAAATCAAGCTGTTTATTCGGAACGAAAGACGTCCGGTTTCCAGTAGAAAAGAAAATAAGTGGATTGGTGGTGTACCCGAAACCGGTCGTACCCGGGAAAAACATGATTTTCAATTAAACAGTATCGCAAACAATACGGAGCATATTCCGGAAAAAATACCATCCTTTTAGGCGTTTGTTCATTATCGGAGGAAAAATCGTGCAGAAAACACACACATTATTCATCGGAACTGAAATGGCTGTTTCATTTTGTGGTAAACGATTGCTATTAACCCGGACGAATCTGTTTGCAAACCCACGACGTCACGGGTATATTGTGCTGTAAGTATAAGTTTGATCTCACCTCAAGGTCATCGCTTGTTTCTAATACTGAATTTCCTGTTTTTGTTTATTATCCGCATACGAACAGTGTACCCGAGATCGGTGAAGATCTTCCGGAGAAAAATCCACTCTCAAGCCCGCAAGGTTTGCCCGAGTTTAACAATGTCACGATTGAGAAGTGTGTCGGCGCAATCGGTCAGCAGGCAATTGCGGCGGAGAAGAGTGTACGGGCGATAGAGGAGCGATTGGAGCAGGCAACGGCCGGTAACGGTACACCGGTGGCCGACGTTATAAAGGACATTATTCTGCCGTTGGAAGCGACCGGTGCCCCGCTGGAAACGACATGGGGCATTGCGAAAACGCTTTACCTCGGCAATAGTTCTCGCATGCCGACAAAGAGCTACCTAACGATCCACGAACGTGCGCGTGGTGCACGTAGGTCAAAGTTTAACAGCGTCCCAATCTATCGCTCCCTGAAGCGTGTGCTCGAAGACACGCAATCGAAAAACGAACTGACGGGTGAAGAATGCCGACTGTTGCAGAAGTACGTGCTGGAGGCAAAGCTGAGCGGTATTGAGGTGGACGGATCGTCCAAGCTAGAGCTGAATGAAATTCTCGAACGGTTAGCGCAGGAGCGTACACGTTTCGCTAGCAAACGCGATACGGCAGTGAAGAAGTACCAGCAGGTTATTGAGGATCCGGCGCTGATGAAAGAATTCCCTCCCACGCTGCTACAATCGCTCGCCACCGATCCAAGCCAGGCGATGAAAGGTCCGTGGAGAATCACATTGCAGCCAGCCGTGGCGGAACGGTTCCTGGAGTATTGCGGTGATCGTACGCACCGATGGAACCTGTGGCAGGCAGACACAAGAAAGTGTTCTATACACACGGACAAGTCACTGGAGAACAGTACCCACCTGGAATCGATTCGCGCGTTACGCAAGCGCCAGGCCAAACTTCTCGGCTACGAATCGTACGTGCACATGTCGATGGAGACAAAAATGGCCGGCTCGGTGGAGGCTGTTTCTAATGCACTAGACGAGCTGCATCGGTATGCGAAACCGGCCGCTGACGGTGAGCTGGCCGTGCTGGAACGGTTCGCCGGTGAGAATGGTTTTCGTGGCCCGCTGGACATATACGATGTGCCGTACTGGAAGCGACGACACCTTGCCACGGTACATCAGTTTGACCAGGAAGCACTGAAGGATTACTTCCCGTTGCCCCGCGTGCTTACCGGCCTGTTTCAGCTTGCCGAGCAACTGTTCGGTGTGCGCATCGCCGAGCGGGTGGGTGTGGACGTGTGGCATGAGGATGTCAGATTTTACGATGTCTTCGAAACTGGTCAAAATGCCTCGACCGAACCGATCGCCGGTTTCTACACGGATTTCTACTCGCGCGAAGATGAGAAGCTAGCGGTAGCGGATAATGCCGGATGGATGGTTGGTATTGGGAGTCGTAGTGCGGGCACTGCTTCCCGACCACTTGCCGCGCTTATCTGTAACTTCCCGGCACCGCTCTACGGCAAACCGTCCCTCCTAACGCTGGACGATGTGCAGACACTTTTCAATCGGTTCGGGAAAGCGTTGCAGCATTTGCTCACCACCTGTCAGTACAGCGATGTGGCTGGGCTGTCGAACGTTGAGTGGGACGCGGTGGAGGTGAGTGGACATGTGTTGACGCACCTGTTGCACGATTCCGCCACCATACGTGCCATCTCGGCACACTACACGAACGAGGATCCACTGCCGGAACCGTGCGTCGAAGCGATCCAGCGAAGGCGCACACATCTGGCAGGTTATCGGCTGTGCCGTGAGCTTTACCTAGCCAATCTCGATCTGCAGCTGCACCTGACCAGCGACTACTGGTTGGATGTGATGCGTAAGCTCTACCCACAGTTTCATCCGTTCCCGATCGATCGTAAGGATGCCCATCCCTGTTCGCTGGTGCCGATCGCATCGGGTGACTGGGGCGCCGCATACTATGGCCATCTGTGGTCGCGTATGATTGCGGCCGATGTGTACAGTGCGTTCGCCGAGTCGAAGGAACCGGCCGCACGGCAGGAAGTTGGTCGACGATTCCGGGACACGTTCCTGGCACTTGGTGGAGGTTGCCATCCCAGTGAGGTGTTCCGCAGATTCCGTGGAAGAGATCCGTCCCCGACGGCTCTGCTCCAAACGCTCGGCATTTATAAGCCGCAGGTAGTAGGTAGTAGCGGTGGTAGCGGCAGCGGTTCCACGACCCATCAGAAATCATCGACAGGCAAGGATGAGCAGCAGTAGTAGCGAAGAACAGAGATAACGTAGGTCCTGGTGAGTCATTTTTTGAATTCAAATGGGAAGACAAGCAACCGACGATCGAGATAGTAATATCCCACACTGATTTTTTAGCGTACAAATAATCACACATACACATACACACATACGAAATTTAGCGATGAAAAGGAATTAAAAACAAACGTTAGGGATATGCTTACGCTGGCTCCCCAGAATAAATAATACGATTTGGCGAACAGGCAAGTGACCGTTCGTTATTGTTGTATTTTCGTTTTTATTTCTGTTTTTCGAAGCCTTTATCTTTAAGTAGCAGTAGTAGCATATGATGTTGCGTGTAGTTATACAGAGGTAATAAAAATAAATAAAAAAAACCCCATCTTAGTCAGTGATGTACCAACAAATGAAACAAAGTAAAACGGGGTCACCATTAGGCGTCATGTTGGGTGAATTGGATTTTGTGTTGCTCTATCGTGAAGAGTCTTAATTTGTGGAAGATGATTGTTTTTAAAAATTATAATCCTCAAACAGTCGTATTGTAGCCGTTCCTACCTAGTTAGCCTCCCTAATAACACTTCATACCAAGTTGATTGCTTACCCAAATCATGTTGGATAAATTAAACTACATAAACTAGAATCGATCTTTGCAATCAAAGGCTAGTACTTGGGATATTCCTTATCTTCAAAGATGATTCCTTGGGGAGTTGACTCATGATTCATGTGATACTTTACTTAACTAAAGACTCGTTAAGCACAACCGTATTCAGCGTGGCTTCCTTTGTAGAATTCCAGTTTGCTAACCGTAGTAGAGATCTCGCCATGCCTTGAACTGGTCCCAGAACGTAAGATTGAGGATTGTGTGGGGAGCGATACGCCAGTAGTTGGGCACGAAGCCTTTGTACAGTCCGTGCAGGCCTTCGGCACGCAACGTCTTTGTGAAGCAGTCCACCACGCTCCGGTAGAGCAGTCCGCGCCCATTCGCATCAACACCTGTGCCGGGCGTCAAGAAAGAAACCGGGATCAGAGGATGGATCCTTCGTAAACAGCGGCATCGTGCCGGTGCCTTACCTTGATTGAAGAGGCGAGTCGCAATGACGTCGAACGGTGACATGAATACGCACGTGAAGAACCCACTGACCATACTGGCGGCGAATGCAGTGATCGCGACGGATTCCCGTGCCCAATCGAACTGGGAGAACAAGTCCTTGCAGGTGGAGAACGTAGCGAGCTGAGCGGAGGACCCGATGGCAGTGCGTGTGACGATGCCTGGGTAACCACGCCACAAACCTCGTATGCCGTGTGTCCGATAGATCCCGGTCAATGCATCCAGTGTGCTCGTGTGCCGATGCTGATACCCGACCGCGTACTTGCCGTGCGAACGGGCCTGTATCTGCGTCTTCACCATGTACAATGGGCAGGCGACTGTGGAGCCAACGACACCGCTCAGTCCACCCCAGGCAATCGAGCGAAGCAGCGTACCGGCCGGTGTTTCCCCCCGTGTCCATTCACAGTTTTCCGCCGTTTGGTAAATACCCAGCCGGACACTGTTCATTGCAAACTGAAAGGCCAGCGCCGACACCAGACCCTTCTGTAGTCCGAGCACACCTTCCGAGCGTAGAATCGAACGGAAGGAACGTACGACGGAGCTGTACGGGTTTGTGGTGTTGGAGGTGGCCGTAGCACCAGAAGCAGGCACCGTTGTCTGTCCGTTGCGTTGCATCAACTCACCGTGCAGCTGTTGGCGTGTCTTGATCACATCGAACGGATTGCTAAAGAAGCCGGCACAGGTAGCCGCACAGCCCCCAAGCAGGAAGTCCATTCTGCCGTCTCCGAGATCTTCTCGGTGTCTGTGTTTGATCGCGACGTTGGATCACCTATTTCGGACAAGGTTTCGGTGCCGTTGTCAACACATTACACACACGCTGCCGGGTAAGCACTCCATCCAAACTTTTACTGCACTGTCCCACTACGTCCGTCGGAAGGAACTGAGTTGTAATAGTTCTTTTTTTTTCTTGCTCGTTCCCTCTTTGGGTACTCGTTGCAATTCTTTTCCAGCCTTTGCACGAGATAAACGTGACGTCCCGCTTACGTCACCACCTATTCACGTGATGCACCGCTGCGACACGGGAACGTAAACCGGCCAACCGATGGCTAGCGAACCTATGCTGCACCGTCAACATTCTGTGTATGGGGCGTAGCTGTTAGGGGTCGATTATGTAAGGATAGTGCTAGTGCTAGATGCTGTTGGGTACACACAGAGCAGCGCGGTCGGTCAGCTGTCGTCTTCGTCGCCACGGTCGCCGGTGAACCCGAACCCGAACCCGAATGATCGATGCAAGCTAAGCCCGAGTCTTCGGTTACGCAGCTAATCCACCCGCGATCACGTTCGACCTACACCACCATGCCGGATACAGTACAGCACCCTCACACATTTGGTTGCCACATTCGGAGCGACCGCTGGACCGTCCGTTGACACCTTCGCGGCACTCTGGCCCGGTCCGTAGACCCGGTGCGAGATGTGGTCACCGTGCTGCACTTGCGCCACTGCAACCGTTGCACTTTGCACCGAACGATGGGGGAGATGGTCTATATATAAACATCGTTACACCGCCGATCCGCGGCCCCCACGGTTCACGAGCACATGCCGACTACTTTGAGTGCTTGCGTGTGTAATCGCCAGGGGGAAGTCACTGTCACCAACACACCTCGTCTGTGCGGTACGGTGAGATATCACGAGCCAAGCCGATGCAGCGCGGAGCAAAACAAAACAGTTTGAGATGAAAACAGGAATCGGGATGTCCAAAACAAACTAGCGGAACTGTAACGCGTGACACATTGCGATGGTACGGAAACGGGCGCATGCGCCTTCTGGAGCAGTAACTGCAGGACATTTGCCATGCTGGTATTCTCTATTTGTAAACTGATGTAGTGAACACGTGTGACTGCTCTGGCTCAGACACGGTGTGTGAGCACTGGTACAGCTAGCGCCATATGTAGCATGTCAGGTTACTACTCTTAATGGTTCCAACTTGTTACAGAGAACAGATTCTAATCATCAAGAAAAAAACCCCTAAACCTTCTACTGTGGATAGTTATTGGATCGTTGGGTATTTTAATATTTATCCGACATATATTCACTTACCTAAACTATACGTATGGGAAAGGGAACAGATCATGATGTAAATAATACTTCCTTCAGTGGCTCCCGCAAATTCATTTTGGATGTTCCCGAATAACCATGGCAGTATCTCGATAAATGGGTATTCTAGTGACTGAGTCTCATTATTAACCATTCTCTATAGATAGGAGTTCTATAAATTCTAGAATGAAATCATCCAGTCTGCCATCTGAGTTAATTAAAAAGTGTCTTCAAAACAGAGGCCGTGAGGCTCTTTGAGATCTTTTTTTTTATTATTTTTAACAAAACGGTTATCCAGGTTTCAAGAGCACTAAGAAAGTTGGAAGCAGTTCGGTGGCCGAGGAGATTGTGGTCCGAGGTTCGAATTGCATTCAGACCGTTCCCCCGTACGCAAGACTGACTATCCTACATTCGGGTACATTCAAGTCACGAAGGGCAGAAATAGCAGTTCAATGGTCTCTCAAGGTTGTAGAGCCATAGAAGAAGAAGTAGAAGAAAGTTGGAACACTACACCAACTAATATACATTCTTCCAGTATTCTTCTTCTCGTACTATGGCCCTACGACCTCGAGAGGTCTTGAAGATCGGCAATATTTGACTTCGGTGACTTGTGCTTACCCGCACGAATGGGATTCGAAACTCGGGTCCTCTGTCCGTTCGAAGACCGACCACGCTATCTCCTCGGCTACCGAACCGCTCCCGAGGTATGGTGACATATATCTACATATCCAGAATATGGTAGCATTAATTAGAAGCTATAGACTATGTGCTTATAGATCTAGAGTAATTGGGACGATACCGTTTGAAGCCTTGCAGCCAGATAGAAAAAAAAAGTTGTGGAAGATACAGAAAATCCTGAAGACAAGAATACCAACGTTAACTGAATAATGCTTTCGGAAGTCGATAGCCATGTCTTGCTGCAACGTTCACCCGGCATATCATGCACGAGGAAGTGCGCGTATACAGCCGAACAGTACGGCACGGTGAGCAACCCGCAGTTGCGAGTTATTAATAAGCGATAGAGATGGTAATGGATTTATTTATAGTTCACGCCCCGTTACTAACCCGGGGCTTGCGGAAGCAAATATTGGAACCGTACCGTAAGTATCGTCTCCAATATGGAGCATCTGCGGAACGTGTTGGAGATCGTGTTTTCTGCTGCTTTCTCACACAAATAAATAATCGGATGAAATAAATTTTGTTCACCCCGCTTGTCAGTTGGTGATACTACTTCTCTTCCCTCGCATTTACCCTCTTCGTTTTAGTATCGACTTGCTCCGGCACGTTCATATCTATATTTGTTCGTTTACGAGGGAGTTTTTTTTATTTGGGCGTGTGTGTTTGTGGAAATGCTGGCCTTGGAAGCCACGTCTGAAGGGTGCCATTGCACTCAGCGATGAAGTGAAAGTAAGGTTACGCTACAGCGCAACTTCTTCTTGAAGTTGGTGGGGATGTGAAATGAACTTTTTGGAGGCTCGTCCTTTTGTTGGAAGCTTTCATCCTGCTGTTGAGTGTCTGTTCTTTTAAAGGTACAAATACTTGTAAGCTTTTACACATCTGTTGGTAAAGCTTTTCTTTTAGCCCTGAAGTTCCCGGAGTTCCAGTTGTTAATGGACACGTAGCGAGAAAACAATAAAATTAATATTGAAGATGCAATGCGTGCGGAAAGTGTTGCGGATCGATTTGTGCCGAACGGTGGACGGCCGGTCTCACGTGCGATGCGCTCGGATGTCAATCAACGCCGTCAGATGACATCACGTAGCTTGGAGCGTAGCCAATCAACGATGAACCGTATCCCGCGTAATGGTCGAAACCGGCTGACCGAGGCGGCTCAGCGTACTCCTCGGGTTTCGCGTGCGTGCTACCGCGCCGTTGATGATGATGAGCGCTATTAATCTTTTTGCCCTATGACGCCAACGGTACGGATACGATACGCTGTAGCCCGAAAAAAAACCCTTCCCTCAAATGCAGAAATCGAAGCAATAAGCGTCCCCGAAACCGAAGCGAATGGTGTTGGTGCGAACGGATGCCGGAGGTCGTGTTTAATGGCGGCATGTGTGACCGTCGCGCGCGTTAAGCGAATCCTACGTGTAAACGGGTATGCTCCAGCGACCAGGTTGCGTTTCGGATATTGGGATAATTTTTCATTCGGCGTCTAGCTTTTTCCTCCCACCTCTAGTCCTCAACCTCGCCTAATGGCGGATGGCGGGTTTACGTTCCGTCACATTATCGGGCGGGCAAGTACTTCTATCGTTAGGTTGGGGATATCACATCCAGAGACCTATAAATAGGTTCTCTATACCAACTCCCTCGCCCACCCCGAAACGTTTCATGGTTTCCGATAGAACACAGCAACCAATGCAGGAGTGGCAATAGCCTGTCATCCACAAATGTTTCGCGAAAGGCGGTCGGTTCCATGCGCGCTAGGCAGGGCACGATTGTGAGACATCTTCCGAGAAAATGGATACGCGCGCGCGTGTTTTGGTCGTTAAATCGCGAAGTGGGCAGCGAAGTCGTTCACGGCATCCCCCCCCCCCCCCCTCTAGTCGTACGTGCTGGGAATGGGTTTGGCCGGAGTTGCTCGGGGACAGATGATGATTTATGCGAGATTTGCGGCAATATGCTGCTTACTCTCGGTTCCCATCCCGAAACAAGCGCACGGCTGCGAAGAAACAAGACAAATACAAACACAAAACAACAACTAAAAAACTGATGAAATGCATGTCAGCTAACACTTGGGGAGGAAAACGACTTCCCCAAAACACCACCAAGAGTCGCGTTCGCGGGGGGGAATGAATTCTCTGCCAGTAAAATGATGGTGTGGTGCATGTTTTGTTGCTGTTGATGTTAATATTTTCAACTCCAGTAACAGAATGTTACAACCAACAGCCAAACACCTGTTGCCCCCTTTGTACCGCATCCTGCAGTAACAGATGCCCTTGTGAGGATTTTTCCTAATTCGCACTCAGATTCCAATATCCCTGTGCATCTTTACCCATGTTCTTGTTCTTGACGCTGTTGGGGTTGCTTTCTCTCCTTCTGGTAATTAAAAAAAAAAACAAGTCGTCGAGGCCTGTCGTCGCATCTCGCAGAAGTTTACCGAGGCGGAAAACACCGCAACATTAACTCATTCGCCGGATAAGCTGCCGTACACTGTGCCAGTGTAGACGTTGGGCCCGTGCGAGTATACTACCGTATCGCTGCGATGTTAACCCGCAGTGCAAGATGTCAGACTGTCACTATTACTACCGTTCCACTAATGGAAGCCATCTTTGCTAATGCGTCTCGTTGGGGGACACAACCATTCTGGTCGCACCACGCTTGCCTGTTACTTGCCAAATGTGACGGCATACGGCAGCGGCCAGTGAAACGGTCCGTTTTTGTTGTCTGTTGTCTTCCGTTGCGCCACAACCCTCCCCAGCCTGCATGTGGTCACTCACCCGGAGCGGTGAAGCGAGCTGAGTGACCACTTATCATAATCACACGCATCGCAGCACACGGACGGATACCTGTTCTCACGCTCGGTAGCATCCGTTTTCCACCCTGCCAGGTCCACCGGATCCAGGTCGGCGGATGGTGCAGATCTTCGGTATCTCGGCATCTCTGCAGAGGCACTCGCTGGTGTTTGGTGCAAGTGCGCGCGCGCGCCTATGCTATATCACTCGCTTTGCCGTTATCAGGCGCTATCGGTTGCTTCACGCTACCTGCTCCACCCCTGGAAATGCCCTGGAAGCGCTGAATGAGTGCTTAGTCCCCAGTTTCGAGCGGTTTTACCCAACCACCACATTCCTCGCTGAAAGAGGAGAGGGGATAAAGCGGAAAGAGGGATTTTTTCCGGATCCGGTGAAAGCTAATCCGCATTTGGAAAGGGGCAAAAAGACGTTGTAAGTGTGTACGGGCGCACTGATGGTATGCACAGTTACTCCTTGCAGGATGAATAAGGCATCATCTATTCACACACACACACACACACACACACACGCATACCTGGAGGTTGTAAAGGAAAGGTTACCTTTTACAGAGACACATGCACCGCGTTACCCGTTGGCGTGTGAAAATCACATCGTGCCAAGCCGGGACCCAACGGTGCGGGTGGATACTGTTTATTCACCCTGTTTGCGTTACGGTGATGCACCCCGCGGGCGCTTAACTTCCGGGGTTTGTTTTATTATCTGGCACTTGCCTTTACCACAGCGAGGCGGCTTGTTTGTTTGCCTTGGTTGTCACTAATGCAGTTATTATTCATCGGACCCGTTTGAAGGACCTGTTGCCCGCAAGCGACACGCGGGTGACCATTGCTGTCGAGTGAAACTATTGACACATTCCGGAAGCTGGGAAAGGGGTAGTGATTACTTTGTTCATTACTTCCGCACACACAGGTAGGCTTTCCGAATCCTCGGGTTTTTTTTGGTTTCTTTGCTTTGTGGGATGTCACCCGCAATAGAGACGTTTTCCTCCAGCAAACAAGTGTTTCACGATGGTTTCGGTTATGTTGGGAATTTCAACTCACACTGTACAACTGGAATGAATATTTTGAAGTATAGACTTACAAATTGGAGAAGGTAGGTGTTAAGCATACCAACCGACTCTTTGAGTTGAAGTCTCAGTTCTTCAATGTCTTTATTGACATGTCTTGAAGCTGTTTTTCATGAATTGTACTTCTTAAACGCTCTAGTAAAAGAATAATGCAGGTCTGTTAGTACAGAGCCTGACTAGGTAGGGCGTGTAGCGACTCCTTCATTTGCCTGTTACACACTTTGGATCCAAAATCAGTTTGAGCTTCTTCCTCTAGAAAGGCTGACCTTTAGGATCTCATGTCTCAGGGATGTACTTAGAGTACTGGAACTAAATGGGTTCTATATAGCCACAGCGTTTTCTGTCGCGACAAGAATTCTGAATCACATGGCATCTCGACATCGAGGTTTTTGTCGGTGCTCTCTTCAATGTAGCAATCATCGATCTGTCGGTCAGTATTTGTGGGCAAGGTCGTTGGAGGAGCTCTCATAATTTGGTTTTGGTGTCGTTAGTCTTCAACCTGACTTTTGAAGATGCAGATGTAAAAGAAAATATAGACTATCACTCATACAGGTAGTCTGTTAAACTGGACAAAATTGTTGCAAAAGCTCATCACGTCTTAAACTCTTCCCTTATTGAAGAGAATGAATAGACGGAAGGCGTGGAGTTGCTGCTTCGCCATCTTCAAAATCTGCCACATTGAGGAAGAATTGATCGGTGAATCCTCTGTGATAGTTTCCCGATTGTTATTGTGTACTTCATTGTATTTCTAAGGCAATTCCTTATGAACAAAGTTTGCACTGAGCTACTTGGTTACTCCGCATGATTGAACGATCTGTAAAAATTACTAAATTTTTAAAGAAATTCACCTCTTCAGTTTCGATAGTCAGGTTGATGTATGAATTTTTTTTAAGACTTTGGGTGTTACCTTAATTATATTATAATTAATAAAAAAAATCTTTTAAGTTATTGAACCACTTAAATACTGCTGGAACAAAACTATGACGATTTCTTTTATCATTAAAAGCAATGTGAGTGCCTTTCCTTAAATCGAAGTTTTGGTCCAAAAGAAATTCTCGAAAATCTACGAATCAACTGAATTGAATTCAATTTTGTCCATCCTTGACGACCACTCTGTGATTAATTAATCTTTATTAAATACCGGTTGTCATGTACTAGATCTTCTTCAACATTCTTAGATAAGATTTTTAAATGCCACTGCATACCACAAACTCGGATTTGTCCGAAAATACTCCTGCTCCATTAGACCAGGTAGTTTCCCATTTGAAAAATCTCATAAACTGAACTTGTTTTTTTGCAGCTGCTCCTAAAAATGAAAAAAAAAAAAAAAACAAACACAGCAACGTTAAACCCTTCGAATTCCAATGGACACCGCACGGAAATATTCCAATCACGTTTCCAGCTAATTGCCTATCGTTTTAGTCAC
>KI422760.1:40319-51030 GCA_000473375.1 Anopheles culicifacies
TTATCTAGGTTTGGTTTATACTTCACTCGCATAAGTCCGATTAAATAAATAGAGCTGTGCAAGCTAAATGGTGCAGCATTTGTTAGCATTTGGTCAAAACTGTGCATCCATTTTAACATGTGCCGTATGTTTTGTTGGCAAAATGGTTATTGCTCCACCCCAATAGCAATCATTTCGGCAAAAAATGCAAGTCTTTCGCGCAAAAAAAAACAACAATCCCAAAATTGTTTGCAAGCTTTGCTGCCATTGAACTTGAGCGCTGTGCACTCTTAGCTTCACTTAATTCCATTCTTTTCGGGCATTGCTTTCCGGAAGCTACTTTCTTCATGGCCAAAACCCCGTCCCGCCCCCACCGTCTGCCCATCTCGAGGCAGTGCACTAACGCAAATATGCATCGAAAATGTGCCTCCATCATCGCAGCACTACTAGGGCTACTAGGGCTGCACGGAATGTGACTCGCACACAGCTGCAACATTCAAGCGCGCAACAACCACAGCTAGAAGAAAGTTAAATCTTTATTCCACCACCATCCGACAAGTGAAGGCGTGAAGAGTGGGTTATAAAAAATAAAGAACTGGCTCAGCAAACATACCGGCCCAGGCTGCAGTCGCGTATTTAAAGCTCTTTGGCAATTTATTGCTTGTGGAGAAAAGTTTTTATGCGCTGCGTAAATGTGTTTTCGTAGTTTTTTTTTTCTTCTCAATTTTATTTTATTCGTTTTTTAACGATTTGCAAGCGAACGGTTTTAGGGTCAGGCAGAAAATGGCAGCCCAGAGAGAAAAAATAAATAAATTGCATAGATGCTGGGTATCAAAAATCCCGTTCCCACACACACATACGCCACACATGGGAAAATCCCAAACATCTTCCCATGTTGTCTCTATCCTTCTTTCCTTTTTCTTTTTCGTTTGGGTGTGTGGTAAAGTTTATTTTTCCGCAAGCATAACCAATGGCGCTTTCGTTGGCGTTTAATGCAAACGATTGCAAGCCGGTTTGAAAAGCACGGGGGAAATAATAAATGTTTTTAGTCAAAGCAAAAAAAAAAACAAAATACAGCCGTACCATTTCTTTACCATTACCTTTGGGAACTTAGTACGTATTGGGTTCACGATATGAATTCTGTTCGATTGCATTTCATTGTATTGGTGAATCGGTTTTTCGAGTGCCAAAGTTTTTTTTTCGGACATTGGCGGACACCACCAATCATCAGTTGCTTTACGAAAAAAATATTTCGAAAGACGTCAAATATTTCGAATTATTCTAGATATGCTCAATGAATCTTTCAGAAAAAGAGCGATTCAAATGAATCTTTTTTGGCGGAATCATTTCAATCGTTAGTCGATTCTAAAAAAATAATGGACTCTCATCAGATTGATGAATCTTCAGAGCTTAATGAACACTTTTAAATTAGTCTCCTCATGATTCATCAGTAAAAGATTCATGAATCACTAATAAAGATTCAGGAATCATAGAAAAGATCATGATTAATTTTATTCCTAAATTTCCCTTTTTATTACTAGAATTCATTTACATAGATTCTTTTTCTACCAAGTATGCATAAGATTATGAATTTAAGCTGTTTCAGGAATCTCCAAAATAGTAGCTCATAATGATTCTTCCCGTTTAAGAATTAATTTAAATTATTTTGTGTTCGAGTTTCAACCGTTAACCTTTGTTTTCCCTTTTTAATAAATTCGACATTAAAAAAAATCTACGACATGAGGATTTAAAATAAGAGCAAATCATTATGTTTAACAGTCGAAAAGTAAAAGCGGTCGTATCTTCCACAGACACCTTATAACTACGCTCTGCATATTTCATCAAATATTGAATGGTAGTGTTATTCTTAAAGATATCGTTTACTGTTGGTGGGGGCAAAGATTGAACTTTATGACCCAGTCACACACTTTGGGACGCTAGAGCAGTGTATCGGAGGGAACCGATGAGCATATGCGTAACAAAAGACATCACTTACAATCATGTCCCGGTTTCGAAACCCTTCCGTCCGCCATACCGTCTGATCGGTTCACTCACGCACGCTGCAACATGGAAACCGTGTGCGCCATTGCTGTCGGTGGCATTCGCTTGCTACTATCCGGGTGATGTAGAAAAGTCCTTCGGCCCTACTATGCTTGTATACAACATTCCGCCGCAACGCTGCAAAACCCCCGAACACGATATTAGAAAAGCAGGCATGCTGAAAGGAAAAAACCCTTTTTCGTACCATCAGACTTGTGGCTGTTTATTTATTACCGGGCAGCTTGTACGGGCTGGGCTTGCTGTTTTATTCGTTTCCGATGCTGCTCCAAACAACCCGGCGTTGGCTTTCGCTTTACACCTCGTATGGCCGACCCCTTGTGCATTTGGTCCGCTTCGCACGGACTAGCAAGAAGTCACATTCAGCCGCAATGATTCGAGCCATGTCCAGACGGTTCTTCTTCATTGGGGACCGGCATTTGGATTGTTTTTTCTTATTTTTCCGTATCATTCTTGCCGCAAAGCGAACAAATAAAACCCAGATATGGGAAAAGATGCTGACGCGAATGAAGAATTATGTGTTGCGCTTTTCTACCGCTTTAGATCTGTTTTTCTGTTTTTTTTTTGTGTGCATTTCTCTATTTCGCACTGACCGTGTTTTTCGTTTGTCGGTTTGAAAATCCTTTACCTTTTTTTTCTCTCCCGATTCCGCTTAAGCCGCAACACTGGATCGATTTCCGCGTAACGATGGATGGGACGGTTTGTGATTAATTAAAACAGAAAAATGCTTCATTTGCATTCGCACATGTTTGTGGGATGGAAAGGGGTTGAGAGAAAGAGAGAGAGAGAGAGAGAGAGAGAGAAAGGTGGAAGTGGGGGGGTTGGATTGTTTTATTTTTTTGCCTCTTGATTTACACCATTGTTTTTTATGTGCCGCTGTATGCAGGGATGATGGTGCAGCATCATGAATTGTATCGGATCATTTCCGGTACGTTTGATTGAAATAATGAAAGATAAATAGCACTTCAAATATGCCGGATCAACGGGGAAGACAGTTACGCAGTACGAAGAGGAAGAGGACAAAAAATCGGGGTGGGTGTAAGTGGTTTTTTCCTTTTTTTAAATTTTTTTTTTCCAAACTAAAGCCTATCCCGTCTCAACAGGTGCGTCTCTTTTGAAAAAAAATTCAAACGCACACATACAACCGATTCCGATTTCTACTATCGTACGTTTGATTGCTTTGGCAACTCGCTTTTCCGGCCAAGGGTGGAAAGTGTTCTTCCCGTTCCTTTTTCTGCTCTCCCCCAAACACTTAATATCCTTATTTGCCTGCTTCTGTTCGCACTTACAATCGCACATACTAAATATAGCCAAAGTGCCAAACAAGGACGCTACATGCTTTGTCAGGCGAGTCGAGAACTCGTTTAGTGCCTTCGGCTTCATACGCGGGCACACTCGTGCCGTTTGGTGCACTCAATGGGGCGAAAGCAGTGTCTGGGTTGATGAAGGTGGTGTTTTCTTGATGGAAAATTAATTGCAATTGTTTGCTTCCGTATGTGGTGTCATAGTGGACGCAGCAGCAAGACGCTGACAAACCGCGATGAGCAAAGTTGTAAGTTGTTTGGTTAGTTGTAGTAATTTGTGCAATGGGAACATGTTCGAAATGTTGAAGTTCTGACACAGATTGTTGTTTTTTTTAATGAACAGAATATATTTTTTTAAAATGCCTTATTACTGTGGTGAAAAACACATGTAGGGCGCCTAAAGTTATGCAAATGAGAAATCAAAGCACATCTATTAGTGACTTTGAAGAAAAACTTTTCAGTTGTTTTAATATTCGATAACAAATGACACTTAAATGAATTACCAGTCGTTTATTATGTTTTAAAAATATTTTAAGTATTATTACTATAAGAAGTATAATTATTTGTATAATCGATTCTAAGCGAACAATTGTGTAGAAATCCAAACATTGCTCTGTGTCTGTAAAATAACTATTAAATAATATAAAATCATAACTTATTTATAGTTTATTTTACGTTTCTTTATGCAATCATTTGTACTATGTAGGAAACAGCTATAATGTTTTTGTTTTGTAGCTGCTCTAGCTCAGAATGAGTGAGTTATTGATTCATTGAAGAGTAATTATTCCAGTAACTCATGAGTTAAACGTCTCATTTTTTGAGTTATAAAATTCATTCGGAATTTATATCTCAGTGAGTGTGTAAAATGGTATAAAAAAATCAATCAATAATTCCTACTCCCTAGCACAGGAGCTTAGCCAAAGCAATACAAATAAAACCTCCATTCCAAGCATCGAGTGTTATTATGAAAAAGATTGTTGTTTTATTAAGAATGTCAATTAGATTACGGATGTCGATAAAAGCCGAATGCGCTTATCGAAAGAACACACCAATGCTTGCTGTTGTAGTAATGCTGCAACCAGCCATGCAGAGCCATCTGTCCCATCAAATCAGTACGCTTAACGGTGAAGCCTGAATGTAGGCAATTTTTTAACATTTTGCCCCTTTCCGCGCTGAATGAGATATCGATCTTTATTCCGAATAAAGGGACATTTTCTATTGCTTGGTTTGGTGGGTGGCACAAAATCGAACTTAAGAAAGAAAAAAATTACACACACACACACAGAGAAAAAAAAAACAGCAAAAAGGAAGCAGGGGCGAGAGAGAAAATAAATATCATTATTCTACTATTCTTGCTCTCCGTCATACCGCATTCGCTATCGCGCGAGGCGAAATACTTCGCCCCGGGTGGCACTTGGTCAACGGGAACCGTACCAAACACCGGCGGATAGGAAAGATTGGAAAAAAGTGAAGAGAAAATGGGGGAAAAGAAAAAAAGAATGGAATACTACAACCACCCACATCAACACACGCACACAAACAGATGCGAACGAGCGTACCAGGCGCGGTCGGTACGGCCCGGCCGCCAAGTGTGCTCGGGGAAACGTTTTTCGGTTTCCTTCCTTCAGATTTTGATAAGAACGGATGTAATTTGTTACCATTATTCGTGGTCTTCCCGTTCGTCCAGCGGTGGCGAATTATTCCGTCATCTTCCATCGCGTAGATATTTTTTTTACTTCTCTCGCTCTCTCTCTCTACAAAATCGCATGAAGGGATACCATCTTGACTTGCTTCCGGGGGACTTTTCCGTTTTTTGTTGTTGTTTTATTTATTTTTTGGTTTGTTGTTAGAGCTTTGGTCGAGTAATCGCTTCAACATCTTAACTGTCTGATGTGTTTTTTTGGTTGTTTTTGCTGCTTCTGTTCTTCGTGTGTTTCCTTCTTTGTGTTTCTGTGTGTATGTTTGAGGGACTTTGTATTGCTAGCGCTCTCATCAGAAGTACCTACCTGAGACCGGTACGAGATACGTCCTCCTTTTTCCATTCGGGACCGGGCTAGTTGTGCTTGAGAGGAACCCCAAAGAACAAAACCGTCTCCTTCCGTGAATGGGCGGCAGGAGTTAACAAATTTCCTTTTTACCATGCTGATGATGTTATCTTTTGCTCGCTTGTTCACCGGATGAGCGCTTAAACTACGAACAGATGAGCTGCCGATGCGATACGTGAATCTGGTTCAGATGGTTCATAAACCCGGTGGCCTGTGCTCGCTGTTTCCATACCGCCTCGGTATAAACACTCCAAAACCCACGAGCAATGCGATGCGTGCTGCATACATTCAGGCGAAGATTGGTCTATTGGAGCTCCGGTGCAAAGCCCCGTGTCGAAACCGTTCGGACGCGTACCGGTTGCACTTCGCATTGACCTTGCATAGAGCGCTCCTACACCATGTTCGATTGGTAAATTAGCGTGCTGGGCAGGCGATAGGGGATCGGCCAGACCCTGGCAGGATTGAAATGCAGCCAACAACGTGGCGAGTATCGTATCGGCGTGTCTCTCAACGGAGGCCACCGCCATGTTTGCCAAAGCAGTTGTCATCCATGTCCTGTTGGCATCCGAGCGTACGGGTTTTTGAAGTTGGCCGAGGTCCTGGGTATGTTGGCAACGGTGCTACCCCCGTGGCCCGTTGCAGCGAGGCAAGTGGTGCAGATTGGATGACATAGTGCTAGACTCCGAACAATGGCTTGCAATTGGAATGGTGCCAGCACGCTCCCGGGCATATTCGCAGCTACGCTTAGACACAATCGAACGGAAGGTGGCCGTCTGCAGTCGTCAGACAATCCGGTAGCCATTGCCAAAAACCCGTACAACCCAAAACCGTTGCGAAACTTGATAGCGTTGAAACGGACACCTTTTTCGGGGTTGACTAGGTTGACGCCAGTGTCGTCAGCGTCGAAGCCAATTTGTGATGCGAGCAGCTGTTTCGCACCGGCAGGCTTATTAAGCGTCGTGTTAAGCAGCGTCTGGGCTACGGAGCAGATGGGAACATCTTAATCCGCAGCAGTGCGTTCCGTTTTACCTGGTGCGGTCACCTATACGGGCAGCCACTTCCACAGAGGCTGCGAACGAATTTGTCTTGAGAATTGATTTCCGGGAAGGGGAGGAGAACCCTTGACGGTTCACGTTGCTGACTTCCTAGTGCCGACGTGCACTTTTATAGTTGCGATAAATCACCGACGTGCGAAGATTACGATCGCAAACACACACACCCTTACACCCAAAACCACAATGTCGACGAAATGTTCTCCCTACGATGCTCTATCTTCCCGGGATCATTAACCCCTAAAGGATCACACTCGGCCCTACCTAAAGGGTGACCCATAAGACCTCGTAGGTACGGAGAACTTTAGTCCCCACCCTTTTTTTGCCGTTTACTACGTACCGGTCTACACGAGGTTTCGACATGATCTCGAACCAGGCGACCCGCTTTAATTGAAATTAAATATTACAGTGTATACAGGGAAAGAAAGTCCCCTTTATTGCGTAGTGTTGTGCAGGAACGGTTATTTCTTTTGGTGTTGAAATTTACCATCCAAAGGGAGAGGACGATATCCTTCGGCAAAGGGAGCAGTTGGTGACAGCAGGAGGGTATCGCACAGTGTATGACAAAAGGGGGCCAGGAAGGTTGGAAAATAAATTGCTCAAAATGGCTCACATTAATGTATAATTCGTAGTGTTACGTTGCCCGTGCGGTTGAACGTTAGCTGATCTGCCGGCTGGTGCCGTTGTCGATGGTGGTTAATGTTATTTTGTTTTTTTTTTTCCGAATATATGTATCAAAATGGTCCATCGGGTGGAATGGTGGTTTTGCTGCATTCTGCAAGCAAACGAAACGATGGAAAAACAACATAATCATCCGTTAATGATTCCGAAACCATAAACCTGCCGTTGGCGACCGTTTTTTCGGCGCTTCGTTGCTACCCCTTTACCCTTTTCCCACTCCCCAGAAAGAAAGGGGTTTTGGACCGGGTATCCGGGCTCGCTCACTCACATTCCCATCCTCCGAGGACCCTATAAAGGCTCGATAAGGGCTTGAGTGTCCCATTCTAACCGTAAGCACTAGACACTCGTGCGGCCCTCGATACGAGGCAGCTGGTTGAGGTTAATAGAAATAACATCCCATCCCCTCCTCCTTCTCCCTCAATACCGTCGACACCAACATCAATTCACCCCCCCCGGCAAAGGGTCGAGATGGTTGTGTGTTGGGTTTCCTCACTAACGCTAACCTATTGCCCGGAGAGACACTTAATCGCTTCAGAGCTCCAGTTTGCTTTGGCATTCGAGGACGAGGCACTTCCACCGCGTGGAAAGGTTTCAGGTCGGATAGTGTCCTTTCCGAAAGAGTCACTTTAAGCCTGTTTGATGCACCGGTGTTGGGCAGAGCGTTCTAATACTGCACGATGGGAACCGTAAGCCGAGTGGACAACATTTAAGTAGTCTTCAAATATACATTTACTTGATTACCGGCGCCGGTTTATAGGCAGCAAACCATTAAAGGCTTTTGGATGTAAGTTTAAACAGCAGTTTGCTCCTTAAATAGAATTACTTCAGATTTAGAGCTTAGGCAATTCTAGCATTTCGGTCATTTTATCTCACTTTGTAACTATCACGTCATTTCTTTATTTGAGAATAGTCTAAATATGTCTACCATGGAGACTTAGAAGACAACAATATTCCTAAAAATAAAGCATATTTGTTATAATATGTACTAGACACTCAGAGATTCATGAGGTATTTTAGTATAGGGGAACTAGTGGTGTCAATTCTAGATGATCCGACTCGTGAAATCAATTTTGTAGCTGAATAATTTAAAAGCCTTCTGACATTCTGAAAGATTAGAGTGCTTAATGAGGTCATTTGAAGAATTCTTCAAGAGTTCTGTAAATCTTAGAGCCTCTAAATTCTTTGACTCTGAGACGTATAGAATTGAGCGTTATGAGCTTGTTTGAAGAATTCTTCAGGAGCTCTGTACAACTCTGTATAAGTACCTAAAGTCTTTGCCCCTGAAACATAACCAGACGTTCATGAGGTCTTTCTTTAGCAGAATTTCTAGATGTCGAGGACCTAGTGATTTTGAGTGAGTGAGTTATGGAGTTGAGTTAGTTTGGAGCGCTTAGTTTGGAGATTGAGGCGCCGGTCTTCGAACGGACAGGACCGAGGTTCGAATCCCATGCAGGCCGTTCCCCCGCACGCAGGACTAACTATCCTGTTACGGGTACATTCAAGTCACGGAAGCCAGAAATGGTAGGCCAAGACCTCTTGAGGTTATAGAGCCAAAGAAGATGAAGAGTTAGTTATGGAAGGTGAGTCCTAACATGACACCAACAAGAAGATATCCTCCTAGACATATCGGTAAGGTTTTTATGAACAGGATATCCTCAGATGCATCTTAGTTAATGCTTTACATCTAGAACTTTTGAGAAGTAAGATATAATATAAAGCGTTTTTGTCTGAGATTTCTGTGAGGATGAGTTCCAGCAGGTTTGTTTTCGAAGAAACTAAAGCTAAAATATCATTATAGTTACTAAAGACAAACAACGTACTGGAGGAATTTGACATGGAGTTAACAGCAGACATGTGGTGGTTTAGTGACGTAACTTTGGAAATAATTATAGCATAAATAATTAAATTGTTAAAAAAAAACTCTTTCGTATCACAATGTCGCTAGGAATGGCAAAGGTGGCTTCTTTTCAAAAGCAAATTTGCTCAACTGCGAGTTATAGTTTTTGACCGCATTGCTTCGCTTCCGTGTGCTATTGTCCGTTTGGCACGACCGGGTCGTAAATTTCAATCGCACCGTGCGCCTTTAACATGCACACTAGTGCGCCTTCCCTTGAGTGGAATATTTTTCCCTACATCAAACTAACTGGTACGTGCGCGCGGAAGCAACGACACATCCTAGGCACGGTTGGACAGTAGACGGTGGGCGGACGAGGTAGCTTAAGAAACAAAAGCAGCAAGAAAGGAATGGGTGTTTCTGTCTTTTATTGTACACTTCAGTTGGTGGTAGAGTTGCAGACGTTGTGTGGGAATAGTTTAACCTTTCCGAAAATGTGCAGTGGCAATGTGAGAGCTCAAACGAACCATTAAATGCAACACCCGTGTTTTATTTTTTGTGCAAGGTGTTTGAATACCGGGAAAGAAACTTCTACCAGCTCTTATCCATTATCTTTTGCAGTGTTTGTGTGCGTGTGAGTGTGTGTGTTTAGAAGTTCGTTATAACATTAAGCTTCACGATTTAGTTTTCGGCAAAGCAACAGAACCGAAACTCTCGGTGGAACACCTTTGTGGAAATAAGGCAGCCCTTAAGCAGCACCCAAGCGACGATTAAGCTGAACGTATCGGTGTGCGGGTGTTATTAGTCACGCTAATAGATCAACCTTGACCCGTTGCCGTTCGGTAGGTGTGAACTGAACAGGGGTACGGATTTTCCCCGTTCTGAAGCTTATGGTTTTGTTTTCTGGGGGTGATTAAAGCCGTTTGTTTATTTACTCGTCCCGGACCCGGTAAGGCGGCGAAATCTCGTGCCGGTTTCCTGTCTCGCAATCGTTATATTTGTGGCTTTGCTAGTTTACTAGCGGCTTACCACTTACCACACCTACGACGCGCTTCCTCGCTTTGCGCTGGGCTGAACATCTGCATTCGGGATTCGGCGTTTTAATCGAACGAAATTGTTTTCCGATCTCCTTTGCCGATGGTGAAAATAAATCCTCCACCAGCAAGCACCGGTGTCGGAAAAATAAACATCCCAGCACAAATCTTCAAATGACGCCTTTATGGAAGACGGTTGTTGTTAATGCCCGTCCCCTCTTCCCTTTGCGCCCTGGACAGCTTAATTTAGAAATCAAAAAACAGTAAAAACAAGAGTGCGTATGCCTTTTAGACAATCAATTAAATCTGCGCTATGTTGCAGTAGAGGAGGCGCTAAGCGAAGCGCGATGAAGAGTTTTACCATTTTCCTCTCGGTGATGTGTTTATGTTGTGATGGAATCGTTAGGAAACGCACCGAAACCGTGATGGGTAAACGATGTGACGAATTGATTGTTTAGAGTTTGGTACCGAAATATGCCTCCTTCGAGGAAGTAGTTTGTATTTTCGTGCGTTTGTTTCGTCTGATCTGTCCCTTTCGTCACCGTTTGATTGAACGATCAATTTCTCACGTGTTGGAGCGAGAGGGAGAGAACACTCAACTTGAGATAGCGTTAAAGATGCTTGCTGATGAAGGGTTCAGCTGTTAAGCTGCCAGCTCAACACCCGTGTGATGGAATTGTTTGATGTTCGATGTAATAATTTACCAACAGTTAGTGTGTGTGTG
>AXCM01001062.1:0-46336 GCA_000473375.1 Anopheles culicifacies
CTCTCAGCGTGTCTGTTACTAGCGAACAGCGTGCAATCGGAACAAATACACACTGGTGTGGTATCACAGCACACCAAACACACACACACACCCAGAGGAGGTAAAAAAGTACAGTGTGAGAAACAAGCGAAACACCATAAACTGACGAGCAATAGCCATGTCTAGACCACCGTGAGTGCTGTCAGAACGATATAAATTCCACAAAATTTATGATATTTTCTATACCCGGTGCCCGCACTCACGTACATTTCGTATACAAATAAAGCGCTGGAACATTCCGCCAGTAACAAAAACAAATTATGCTAAATGTATGCTAATTGTCCTGCAGCACGTAGAAGGATAAAACGTATCAGTGAGCAACAATAGAGGTCCAGCCGAAGCACGATTGTCCATTTTTGTTTTATATTTTGTGTCTGCATACCAACACACTCATTGCTGCTGGATGGTTTGTTTTTCTCGTAACCCCCAGCACGTTCCCATCGAATTGGAATTGGTTTGGGTTGGTGTTATTACAAAAAAAAATCCGAACCGAGGCTGGGCACGTTTGCCACTAAATTAAATACCCACTACAAATGCACCTGTTAATTATTGCTATTAATTGCAGGCTAGCATCTTTTCCCCTGCATGTGGATGTGACTGTAAGAGTGCACAAAATGATGGATGGTGTTTGCTTAACTTGTTCTAACAAACGTCCATCGCTTAATCTTATTTTTCTTTCCCGCTCTAATCAGAAACGGGGGACACTTTTAATCCCCATTTATTGGCATGCAACAAAATGCAAAAAAAACGGGGTAATTTTGTTAAACGGTTTAGGTGACAATGCTTACCACACGAGGGTAAGCCGATTATGATTTAACTTTTTGCTTTAAGCCGCTTAACACTTTTCACGCTTAGAAGAGTTTAGAAAGCTATTTAAATGCGTTTGATCCAGGAGTAAATAACACCTTTCAAGGCCTCAATTGGCCGGGTCAACGAAAAGAGGGTGATGCGATTATGGTAATGAGCGATACACACCTCATTCGCTTTGAATGGTTAATTATACGGTATCACTTTCCCCGTTGAAATATGTTTTACAATTATATAAAACAATCCTAATAGGGCGGTTCGGTGGCCGAGGAGACCGAGGCGCCGGTCTTCGAACGGACAGGACCGAGGTTCGAATCCCATTCGGGCCGTTCCCCCGTACGCAGGACTGAAAATCCTGTTGCAGGTACTTTCAAGTCACGGAAGCCAGAAATGGCAGGCCAAGACCTCTCGAGGTTGTAGAGCCAGAGAAGAAGAAGAATATATTAAAACTGCTAGTTTTGAAAAAAAAACTTCTATACTTCACGCTTATTTATAGACAATAATTTAATTTAATTTACTTTCACTTATTTTTTTAGGGCGTTATATCTAAATCGATCGATCTCCTATTCATCCTCAACAATCCCCAGTGTGATCGACGAGAAGCGTAATATCTACTATATGCGAATGTGAAGAAAATACCTTCCAAATCAATCTTTTTTATGATTCGAGTTTTTTTTCAAAATATTTTCCAAATGCCTATAAATGTACCTGAGAATTTTTTCCCCAGTATAAACGCTATTGCTATCTGATTCTACATTAGTGGAAATCCGAAATTACAATGTATTTTAAGGGCTACATATCCTGAGAACATTCTCAGGAATTTTTAAGGTAAATATAAACATACCCAAAACGTCATAGCCTGAGAAACGTTCTCATCTTTCGATTGATCCCATTGTGTCCATATTGACGAATACGCACTCGAAGACAATAGCAAAACAACCCTCGTTCTCTTTTCGCTCAGTTGAGGTCAGAATGAATAATTGTCCATCCAGTACACCACAAAACCAAACATCAAACCACCATTCCGATACCATACGCACCCATCCCCGGACAGTTGACGACAGATGGAAAGCTTTTGCGAAATAAAAAACACCTTACCTCAACGTACAGCGTGAATCCATCGACGGTGCAGAGTGTGGTCGCAGCGAGCGCACCGGCCAGCGTCAGGAAAACTTCCGGCGTGCCAAGGATGCTGCCGCCCATAGGGACGCTCTCGCGGCCGGCAGTGTCCATGACATCGTTGATATATTTAAATTTGCACCATCGCACTATCGACTGGGCGCCTTCGGCCACCACCACGGCGTATAATAGTCCTGCAGGGATAATAAATAAAAAAGGCAGCCTGTGCCTGTGAGAGCGCTCGCACAGACGGTGTCTCCCGTGCGGTGCTAGTGTCAGTGTCCCTCAGCAGAGCCATCTGTCCTATCACCCCGGAGCTCCGTTTCTATCTAGCGACCCATACTATTTCCATTCAAAGCGAAAGAGAGAGAGAGAGAAAGTTTTCAGGCCTACAAGAAGCAAACAAGAAGCACCAAGAAAGGAAAGCTGCCAGTGTTGAATCTAGCCACTAGAACGCGCAGACAACAAGCAGGGCGATTGTGCGGTAAAAGGGTTAGTGGTGAGAGAAAAAAAAACATCATAATACGAGTATTGCCCGAAAAAGGATACGAGAAAGGACACAAACCATACAACGGACAATATTTCGTCCCGTTGGATAATGCGTAACTGCTCACTCGCACCATAAATAGTCGTACGGGATCGCGCACCGGGGCGTAATATCATGCGACATGACGCATCGTACCGACACCATTTGCTAGCAAAGCTGACCCACAAAACGCGCGAACAAGCGAAGGAGAATAACCCTAGGTAGGGGAAGGGTGTTGTGGAAGCACATGGTAGGGGCACCCCTTTTTGGGGTGCATAATTTATGGACATGCTTCAGATTGAAAATTTATTTGGCGATGTAAATAACTTATTACTGTAGTCAACTGTGCGGCCACTTGTGCTGCCTTTTGCTGTGCTTCAACAGACAGAGCCCGTTACTCCCTTTTGCATATCGCGTTCCAGCTCCCTACACCTTCACCTCCACCTCACCATCGATCCATCTTCTAGTACTCCGGTGGGAGATATCTTGGTGTCACTTGTGGGATTTAACCTCCATCGTCCACGGTCTCTCCCATCTCGCACGTGGTTTCGCACAATAAAGCTATCAGAACCGTTGCTCCGATGAGGGACCGAGGGTGGGCTGATCTTGTTTATAGTGCATCAATTTATGAGCTTTTCCTATTGTTTTCACACGGGCTCGATATCGGCAATGGGCAACGTGCGTATACGCAGATACTGCTCCAAAGGCAGGTGAAAAGGTAGAATAGCAATTCAAAAGGGGGTAAAGGAAGCTGATTGGAACTAAAACACGAGTAAATTGGTTGTGTGAGGTCAGTAAAGGTACTATCACAACGGGCACATCGAGGACGGTGTAGAGAAAGGGCTTTGAACCCAGCCAGTTACTGATCTAAATATTACTTTGGCTTGGAAAGAATTGGGACACAGCTTAATAAAGTGATGCTAAAATTGTCTTTAGAGTTAAAACATAAAATAAATTATAGTCCTTCTTTGCAAAAAAGTTAAAAAGCGAATATTCTTTTATATTTTTGACTAATACATGGAGACGCCTAGTACTTAATGATCAATTAGTAAAATCCTCCTAAAAAAAAATAAAATAAAATATTTTTAAGTCAAATAAAAGCAAGAAAAGGTTTTTATTGCTAAAACAAATTCTCATGAACAAATGTACAAATTAATGGAAAAGGGGATTTTCAATGTTTAAAGAAATTTGTCGAATACATGGAGACGCCTAGTACTTGACGATTATTAGCAATAAAAAGACTTAAGAAAGCTTTTTTTACTCATGAAGAGTACCATTATACCATGCATACTTTCCATGTTGAAATAATCCTTCCTTTTATACTATTATTTCCCCATTCTGTATTGCATTCACGTACCGAGTAGATCAATTTTAAAATGTTAGCGTAATAAATAGCAGCTACTAAGCAGCAAGCAAGTAAACAAAGCACCCCAAAGCACTAAATCGACACCCAGCGTCACTAACACCGACAACGAAGTGTTGGTCGTTTACAGTCTAAACTCGCCGGCCCAACCACCCCACAGTAACGCAAACGTATCCTTACTTACCACATTTATCCCGTCGCTCGATTGCCCGGACAAGGCACGCCAAGCCAAGATGTACCAACAGCCCAAACCAGGCAGCACCAAATCCAACCGTAACCGTTTTCCAAGCGACTGCATCTGCATCCAAGAGTGCCTGCCCGGCCGTAAACGTTTCCGATTGGGTAGAGTGCAGTTCCGGTCGCTCCGTTCCGGTGCAGCCGGCCCGTACGCGTCCCAACCGATCGACGGCCAGCCACTGGTGGCCAATTTCACCGATGCCGATGAGCAATGCCACCAGCAGTACGATTGACCGCAAATTATGCAAAGCCAGCAGATTATGGCGCCTGGAAAAGGGGGGGACGTTCCCGGCAAAAGAGGAAAGAATGTTTGAACGGGCAGCGTACGAGAGGATGCATATTTGCACATTTGCACACTGCGTTAGGTATCAGCAGTAATAGTAGTAGTAGTAGTGGTAGTGAGACTGTATGGCTGCGAGGTGATGGTTCGAAGAAAGCCTGCTAGATCATTTGACTTGCAGGCTGCTTTTGGATCAGATGCCCGTAAAACAAGCAAACAGAACAGGACAGGAATGTCGGATGGTACTGGTGATAATCATCGGAAAACGTTTGTACGAGAGATCTATTCAGCCGGATAGTTCAATTGTATAACTAATGGGCATCTTCCAAGATGGAATACATCGTGTTTGTGTATGTGCCATGAAAATATTGAAGTATAAATGAAGAGTAAATAAAAACTGCAAGGTTCTGTTACTCGGCCAGTTCTCAGAAGGGTTTCAGAAAAACCGAATGTTTTGGGTTTCTTGATTTACCAACTTAAGATATTCTGAGAAGGATTTTTTTAACAGGCTTTTTTATGTTTTTCAATTTAAATGAGTTCCTTTCCATTTAAAATTGTTGAATTTTCAGAAATAAAAAACAATTTGTTTTGAAAAAAAATGCTATAAACGTTAAGTAAATATTTAAAACAACATTAAAATTAAAATTAACTGTATACAGAAGTGAATGCAAATATAAAAAAATAATTTTTGAATGGAACAAAAATATTAACAATAGTACAACAACAATTTCAAAAGAAAACATGTAACAATGGGTGGTAAATATGATAAAAATAGAAAAAGTGTAATATTGCATTTCATATAAATCATATAAAATATTTATTTATTTAATCTTACAGGATGCTGCCCTCAAATATTGATCTGAAAGACCCAGCTCTGGCCATGGTAAGAAATCGATAGCATTTTGATTCAAATTTATTAAAACACGTGTAGCATCCTAGCAGTCAATCAAAACAAACAAGATGCTCTGATTTTACGTACAGCTTATTCGTTTCCAAAGCAAATGTAAATGCCGACAAACGGGGAAATTAAATCAATTTTCCAATTTTCACCATTTTATTACCTTTCCAATCCCTTTCAAAACGTATATGAAAATGGTTTGCTTTGCTTCTTCCCACCCCCTCCAACAACTCTATTCCGGATATAGTTTCTTGGAACAATAATAAATCATAACACACCGTTGGACGTTTGAAGAGGGTTCGCAGCAACAGCATCCCACGGTCACTGCATTCTAAACCATCGGAAAACGCAGAACATTCACCGACTCTTATCCGTTTGTTTACCGGTTCTGTTACTACCACTACCACTACTACCACTACTAGCAGCTACCAGCTACCATCGATCCGTATTGTGTTTTTCCTTCCACTCGAAACCTTTTCCACGCCCGTGTTTAAATAAATCTCACCTTTGCTCATGCTTCCACATGATGTAGCCGAGGGTCGTAAGGGAACCGACCAACACCAGCCCACTCACCACCACACTGGCCACGTTGGTGTGGTACAGCGACCGTACAACAGCTGCCGGCTGCAACCGATCGGACGACCCGATCATGGTCAGGAACGCGGCCATTACGCCCGAAACCTTCCCCCCATCGTTGGTCCACTGACAAACCATGGTGTTTTTTGGTGCAATTTTTTCTTCCTTCACTTGGGAATCACTTCTTCTGACGCGCGTTAATTTCGCATGCAACACAACCGACCACCCTGACACGTACCCATAATACACTTCACTTCGCTGGACGAACTTCCACTGATTGACTGTACAGCATTACCACCGCAAGGAACGATCACCCGGACCCGCGGGTCGTATGTACCGAGTGGCCACTTTCGTAAACACTTTTGCACGGAAACACACGGTTAGCGCCGCAAAAACAACACCAGATTTATGCTCGCCCGTACCTTGTCATGAACGGGGGAAACACTGCACAGACGGATAAACCCAACGCACCCAAAGGAAGATGATCTCATTTCACATCACTCGCACGCTGTCACACGCAGTTCCGCAGATCTGAACTATACTGAACGGGCGGTTCTAAAGGGCACGGAAAACGATCTTACACACCGCACAGCACGATCGTGACTGAAGCGAAACGCACGCACGTCCGTCGAACAGCTGGACAACGGCTCAACTCGCACGAAACACAAAAAAACACACCTCCCAGTGTGTGCCTAAATCATTCCTGCACGCATGCCCACCGAGTGCGCGCGCTCTGTACCGATCATTCCGATTGTCGATCGTTCAGGGAATTAAATCTCCGCCAAAATCTGACGTCTGGCAAGCGGTGGGGTAAAACAGAAAAAATAAGATAGAAAAGAGGAAAATGCTGTCTGCTCATTCACTGTGCTCTATTTTGTGATTGCGGCACGCGCCCGTGCTTCGTGCGTATGGTTCGAATTTCCTCGTTGCAAAAATTTTGCGTCCAGGGTGTGTGTGTGTGTGTGTGTCTAAGTGAGGGTGTGAACTGCAATATGGTGTGTGAACATACGATGGGTGGTGGACGTTGTAATAACAGCTCGTGTAAATATGTGTCAAACCGAATGGAAGAGATGCAAATTTTGCTAAACATTCCTGCAAAGATTGTCTTCCCTAAACATTCCAGCAAACATTTGAGCAGTGCGAGAGCTGTACGGATTTGATAAAAATGAAGTTTAATATGAAATTTAAAATTTTACTTAATATGAAATATATTTACCGATCAGAAATAAAGCTACAAAGAAGATGTTTAAACAATAAAAACAGTACAATTTTTTGGAGAAGGAAATATCGCGAAGCCTTTTTTGTAATAAATTTTAGAGTTTAAGGTTTAAACTTATTAGCAAAAATACCTGGCCACTTTTCATCTTAGTTTAATTCTGTGAGGACAACATGGCGACCAATATCGTCGTTTAAACGAATAATCGATCATCGAACGGAATTGGCACGTTTTATGTCGCTATTAGAATGTGCTTGAACAAATTGTTTATAATTTATAGTAATTTCAAACAACTAAGCAGCAAATTTTGTAGTAAAGGAAGTTCAAAATAAAATGGTTTAATAATTTAATTACTAATGTTCGCTATGCTAACCTATAACCTTCCTAACAACGTGTTTGTAGAAGTAGCTTTCACTAATAAACCTTCAACTACAACAAAAAACCGACGCATCTGTTTGTTTATGCAGCATTAACAGTCAATGGCAACGATTTCTACTCCAAAAAAGAAAGCGAATGACAACCATCAACAAACGACTTGCCACCCACCCAAAATTCCCCAGCTCCATTTAGTTCTCTTTAAACACACATTAATCATAACGCGTCTTAGCCGACCGTCATGATGCGTAAATGGTTTTGAGACTTTTTTTATTTACACACTCAACACCGCAGGTGGTTCTCTGGATATTCGAACCACCCCCTGAAGGTGTAAACTGTCCCAAACGGGCGAGCATCACATGGAACGAAGAGAAGATTTTCGATCACCAACATTCCGAACCACCAGAAACATGGTAAAGATTTTGCATTTGCTCGAGCAGGAACGATACATCAGCTGCTCGGTCCGGTACGCCACACCACGCAGCAACGCTTCTTCGCGCTTGTTTACGCATTAGCATGAAACGAAACCAAATATGTGTGTATAACGCGATCGTTTGGCCCTTCCTTATGCGCGAGCTGATCTAAACACACATGACTCAGTGTGCGTCTCTGGTCTTTTTTTTTTGTTTTTGCTCGACAGCGTTTGCCAGGAAGTGTTCAATTGTTTGCATTGCCACATTTAGCACCCAGCACCTTCATTGGTGGCAGTCGCTTTGAAGTGTTAGGCACAAATTTTGTGGTATTTGATTTTTAAACTGGCAAGTGTACACAGTTTTTTGATGACTAAATTTAGATGCATCATCATTGAGCTGTCTCCTTAGCATCTGCTGCTTACGTTGTTATCCTCTTATGTATGGATGTATGGAGTATACTTGGAAGCTGGCGAATTCCATACTACTTTCAATCGAGCTATTTATAATAGAATCCAAAAATGAGATCATTAAACTAAAACTCTACACTCTAGAACCATCAATCATTTGGAATGGAATAACATAATTTATAAAATTAAAACAACTTTACTGAAATAGTTGTCGGATTTTTATATGTTCACTTTTTAGGACGAGATTCTGATCATAGAACAAGAGCTAGCTTGTGTATTCTCTAATCAAGTTTTGCTTGATTTTCTTGGAATAAAAACCAACTTTATATTTTACACAACTATTTTACACAATTTAAGAATAAATTGTCCACCCAAATCTATCGTACAACGTTCCACAGCTCGAACGAACTCGTTTAAAACGGCTCCTTTTCTTCATTCTCGGTTTGTAGCACGCACGTGAAAATTCCCAACAGCACGATCCATTTTCCATCAACGGCACCCAATCCAGGTCTGTCTGTCGAGTTCCCCAACACAGCCCACACAAACAAATGCACATCATGATGTAAGTTCGTCCCTGTATGACCTTCCAGTAGTAGCGATGCGTAAGTCGACCTATCGATAAGAACCTCGTTCGTTTTTCCGGAAGGGAATCTACCATACGCACCAAACCGATCTATTTCCACGCATATGTGCAACGGCGGTGACACCATTGTTCCAATGGCTAGGCCATAGGGTGTAGTATTAGATTAACATAAATTTTACTTGCCATCCCATCAACCAACGAAACCACTGTTCCGCCTATCGCGATTGTATTTCAAAAGCAATAAAGCTTTCCACCTAATGGACCACATGTGCATCGTTTTCCGAGGACCCCCCCCCCCCACTCCGAGGGGTGTGTTAAGTGACCGAGTTTTCCCGTGCCAACCTTCACCATATGGTAGTTTCTTTTATGGTTTCGGGAAGTGTTTGCGACAGGAAGAAGAATCTTAGTTTACGGGTTCACCTTCAAAAGAGGAAAATCTGCTGCTCATGAGGGGCAACAATTTTCCCACCGGGCAGCTCGTGTTTGCCGTGTTAATTATTTAGCAACTTTCGGGACGTACAGGTGGCAAAGCTTTAGTCAGCCAATTGCCCATTTTAGGGCCCAGAAATCAATGCTATAGTTAAACGTTTTACAAAATAACAAAACGACATACAAACCAGTGATCTGGAAGTGTGGAATGAATTCCCAACGAAGCAGACGCAAACAGTTGTTGGTCTCTTTTTTAATCAACCCAAACAAACTGTTTGGCGTGGAAAGATTTCATTTCACAATTGTGTGAAAAACTAGTTCCGTGTCATTTGCAGTGCATTGCATTCGAGCAACAGTGCGCGGAATGGAAGTTTGCTATTTTTAGAGCACGTTTCACATTTGCTGGACACAACAAGATCGCAACCGGTTGTTGATGGTGCTGTGTGTGCGTACGGAACGATTTACCATTTACCGCAAGAAAGCACCGACGAGACTCACAAAACATAGGTCAATTTTCCGTGGACAAAAGCATGCACCACAACAACAGCAACTCAATATATTGTACAGCCTCACGTGGTCGGACACGAGGCATTGAAACTTGCATTGGCGTAATACTGACCTTCTGCACCGCAACACGTATGAATGGCGTCAAACGGGTAAAGTTCAACAACAACTTCTACCTGTGCCATACTTCCTCCGGGTTCTGAATTCCAGAACGGGGAAAAGCGGGTCAGTCTGGATAAAAATAAATACACTCGATCTCGCGTGTACGGATCGGAAAATATGGCCTTTGTCAGTGATTCGATTTATTTTGGGTTACTTCAAATAAACGTCCCTTGCGTATGGGGAAGCGTTACAAACGCTGCAATATCCACCTGTTCCAACAGACGAACGATAAACAATAGGGAGTTTCGGAACGAGCACACTAGCTCCTTACACTAGCCGAACGAAACCAGCAAAACCTTTTTTTCTGTGTTTGTTTAGGCTTACAAACTGATGCAAAAAGTAAACGGCGGGGAAAAGCTTGACGCACACCACGTTCAGCACTGCATTGTCGTAATATATCACATGCACATGCAAGTGCATTTAGTGGTATGATGCTACAAAGTGCAACTAATTAGAACATGCGTAAGAATCTATATCTTTTGTTAACAAACCACTATAATATGATTATATGATGGCTTAATTAAGCTTCCTGTAATGGTACCACTGTCACACAACATTCACACCACGATTGATTCAATGACACCCAGAGATAACATCTTCATTCCATTTCATTACTCATTCCATTTAAATCACTACAAACAATTAGCTCCGATTAGCCACGCCGTACACAACAAATTCACACCAACCACAAACTGTAACAATATGTGGCCATTATTGTACAGACCGCGGTCAAACCAACCGATCAGTTACGCGGTCAACAGGTTGACTGACTGACTGATAGCCGATCAGACTAGATACGGGTTTCCCGAACACCGAAGCACCGGAAAAGCCATCTGCTGCTACCGTGAGTGTGGCGTGAAAATGTAATTTACCAACCTGACCGACAACGAAACGCGGAACCGGGTTTAATTAGATTAGGACGCTACGCTGATGTTGGTTGCCCGTCCATCTGCTCGGGTGTTTGTTTTTGCGTCTACTGTAAGTAGCGCAAAAAGTTGCAACAATCAAAGCATGAGTGAGAAAATAGTGTGCATTTATTACTTCGTTGCATTCTTTTCTGATGCAACTGATGCATCATTTACTCTAAAATATTTTTGTTATTGATTTTCTGATTAATTATTTATTAAAATATTGCAGATTTTAGACATTCTCTCTTTTCCTCCATGCATTTCAACTCTATCTTATTTATTGTTTTGCTTTTTTATCAACAGATACGTTGTAGTGCATGGTTACCCGTTATTTTACGATTCAAACTGCTCGACACGCGCAACAACATTCGAGCAGTGTACTCGATGTCTGCACATTGGGCAGAAATGTGGCATCAAGGACAAAATCACGCATCCTCCAAAACACCACAACAAACCGCTGTCATCCATCAAAGAGCCCGCGCTTCGCTTTGCTCTTCTTGTAAACACCATTTTGTAAAGCTTTTAGATCGTGTAATTGTGTAACTTTTTATTTAACTACCATGGAGATTATGAACCCTGGCCCTTCGTCGCGTCAGACAACTGTGGCCGATAAATTACGCTCCAAAGAAGCGGCACGACGGTTCAAGTACGGCTCACCGAAGCTGGTCGATCTGATGCGTGAGGTATTGTATTGTTGTTCAGCACCAAAAAGGAATGTTACTGCAACAACTGCCTACTTTCTTCCGTAGAAATGTCGCATCCGTATCAAGGAAGCACGTAATGATCAGTTCCTAAAGAAACGAAACATCATTCAGGAGGAGAAAACATTTCTCGAATCGATTGTACGGGAAGAACTTTCCGAACTGGAGCACGACATTGAACTGCAGGAACTGATCTACAAAGAGCTTATGCAGGATACGGAACAGTGGTTGTTTTACGAGCAGGCGGAAAACTATCTCATCGATTCTTATGACACCGATACAGTATTTTGTCCCATATGCGAACATAACGTACTGCAACTTGATAGCGTCGCCAAGCGGCTCAGCTGTTCCTGTGGGGTGCTGCTGCATTACGAAGGATCGATGGAAACGTTCAGTAAGCTCGTATCGGACATCATCGCACAGCATTCGATGCGTTGCACAAGTAATCTCCAGTTTTTCACCGAACCTATCGTAGATGAACAATTTGTCCAGTTGAACGCTTTCTGTCTCGGATGTGACTTTTACCGCGATCTGACTAGCTAGAGGCCGGATTGAAAGACACATAGTTTTGTTTTGTTATTTTTTATCGTTTGTACTTTTTAAATTATACTGTCTATGCGTCCCTCTACATGCTTATAAGCTTTTTCTGTATTGCATAAACCAATCCTCTAGCTGTCGATCAGATGTAAAAATTTGTAAAATAAATATTTTTGCTGTGTTTGCTACATTCAATGGGATTCATTTGTTTTCTTTAACAGCTAGCTAGCTTAAAGCAGTGCGTAAATTCAATTACATGAACTAGAATGTTTGTCGTTCAATTTCATCTATTAGAAAAATACAAAGTTGAAGTTTATAAAAAGTTCAGATTAGAAAAACATAGTCACGCTCCAATATAGAAAGTTTAATGTATTGCAATGCGGTCGTTAGTTTCTTAAATGTTCTACGGTTTTGCTTTCTTTAGTATAATTTTGTTTAACTTCCTTCTAACGGAAATTTTAAAATATTTTCCTTCGCAAAATGTCATTCTATTTTTCCCAACCATGCATGACCGCACGGTCGACTATTGTGCCTCACGTATGTACGTCACGCATGGAATGTTTGACAGCTGTGCCCGAAAACAACCAAACACACAGCAAGAAAATGAAAATTAATCGACACTGCTTCTTGCCCAACAACAACGCAGCATAACTTCGAGTCAACCGAAACAACAGCAACGCGACGCATCCTCCAATGCACCTGCTGCTGGTTCCGTTTCGGGTTCGGGTTTGTACGGTTCCGGTCACGTTAGTTCGTTCCTGCCCATCCGTGCTCCATCGGTTACGCCATTCGCGAGATACCCTGCGTTTGCAGTAGGCCCTTTTCCTGTTCCTGTGCGGAACCAAGAACGAGATCACCGCGAGTCACGATCTTTTCTCCCGTATGTGTGTGGCTAAGGTTATCAATGTCGTCATCGTAGTCATCATTTACAACCGAAAGTGTGTGCCGTCCGGGAAGGGAACGCAAACGTTTCTCGAGAACGCATCGTGTGGAGATTTCTTGCGTAGCGCAAACGAGAAACGAGAAAGCAAAGTGATAAAGAACGCAATCGAATGTTCCACGCGAATATTTAGTATCGCGCTATCTTTCCCTGCGTCACCATCACCTGCCACCATCGTTGACGTGTGCCGGACGCCCCGTTAGCAGCAAGTCCCCAACAATCCGTTTAACAGCACCCATACGGGATGCGTGCAGGAAGTGGTTACCGTTTGCGATCTTGTTACAGTGTGTGCGCGTTGCTCTAAGCACATAAGTACGTAAAGGCTGTGCAGAGAGCGAAAGATAGTGGCGATACGCGATTACGGCGCACAATTCACGGCTATTGGCTTTCAGCTGTCGGCGGTTTAGGAGCGTCTCCAGAATCCAGCATCTCACGATGCCCGAATGGAGAAAGTCCTTCGGTTACATTACGTGCATTTTGGCGTGCATGTGTACACGCTAGAGATATCATTCGAACCATCAAGTAGCCACAGGTCTACGGTACTGTGCAATGTGCATGGTCGAGAAAAACAGATCCGGTAAAATCGGTCCCTCATAAAAGCTCAACTAAGCGAACCGTTCTAAATCGAATGGGAATTCCACTATCAGTGCAATTGATCTGTGATAAAGTGAAAATACCCTCAGGACCGCCCGAACGTCCTGTTTAATTTTCTCAACGTTATGTGAATATGTGCGTGTTTGAATGTGAGGGTTGGTAGTGAGATAAAAGTTGAACAGCATCTCCTAGAGCTGTTTGTTTTGCTTTTGCCTAGCTTTTCATCAATGTCGTCATCGACATCGGCGTGAGTAGTGTGCGTGTGGTGCTCGCTATAAAAAAATGTGCCCGTAAACTATAAGCGCCGTCAACGTGGTGTATGCGCGCACGTGTGTGTGTGTGTTGGAAGAATTGTTTTGATTTATATTAAGTGCAAGCGATCGACAACTGCAAACCCACCAAGAGGAAGGATCGTGTTGCTAAGAGCCATCTGGAGCAGTTGTGTCAATTTGTTTAGCCTCGAACGCCGTTGTTCCGTGTTACGATGACTCCCGGACCGACCACCAAAATGGATCGTTCAATGGTGACTGGTGGTGGTGGATCAACCGGCACCACCGATCAGCGCAAGCGTTGCGGAGAGACGATCCACTCGGGCCAGTTTATGGTGTCACACTTCGAAACCGAAGGTGCCGAGGACGATGATGACGATCTTGGCATGCAGATGGAGGAAGTTAAACCGGCGGATCTCATTTCATCCGACAGTGCCGGCGTAATTCTGCCGGTATCCGTCTCGGGTGCGTTGTCGGATGTGGCCGCTTCCTCCTCTTCCGGTGCACTAGTACCGTTGGCCAGCGTAGGTTCGACGGAGCACCAAAACCAGTTGGCCCGATACGTACCAAGGCATGTTGGCAACCGTAGTTCGGTATCGCAGGTCGAAATCGATACGGACCTTTCGACCGTATTCAATACGCTCAACGTGACGTACACGTAAGTTACCGCTAAAAACCCACTATTGAATCCCCCCGCCTTTGGTTTGGTTTTATTTTAGTTCCTCGTTTAGACGCCACGAACCAAAGTTTTCCCTTGATGTGTACCCACAGGCTGTGACGCCTGGTAAAGAAACTGACTGATAAGGAAACGTTAAACAAAGCGATAGAAAGCCAACCAATAGCCCTTCGCAGACGATTGGGAATGATTGGAATCGTAGGCTTATCAGAAACGTGAAGCATGAGTTTCAAACACCGCCAACCGGCTACAATAACCCCGCGTGCGTGTATATGCGCGCCGCTGCAACGAGGGGCACAGCCTTCCGTTTGCCAGCAAACCCTCCCAAAACAAAGCACGATTGCATTGGTCGGTTCTGATTAGGATGAACTCTGGGCATTGCCCATCCCTAGAAGCACTTGGTGGCCCCGCGGATGGAAAATGATTAGCGTCCATTTTTGCGCTCGATCAAATCGATCGAAACTACGTTCCCTTCGGAAATCGATTGCTCCAATCCATTTAATCTTCATCCACGATCGATTGGTTATTGTTTTCTCAATGCATGACGTTTGTTGAACCATCCCAAACGTTAGAGGTCGCTATGTAGGGCAAGCGTCGTACAAAAACGCAACAGGAAATCAATATCACTTGAAAGTGTACATATTGAACGCCTTACAAAATTAGCAAATATAAGACAAATAGAATTGCAGAATTGAGGAGCTTAATACTTAGAATTTCTGCACTGTCAGGCCTGTCATGCAGGAAGTACAGTCCAGAGATTGGCACCTTAAATGAGACATATTTGTAAGCCATCCAGTTAGCCATTTGACGCGAATTTCAACTGTAACATTCCCTGAATTCAGCTATAAAGACCCAGAGGAACTGTCATACTCCGAAGCAGAGATATGTATAGGACTTGCTTTACCAAAATGGTCAAGTGATGGATTTTGCCTAAATGTGTAAGAACTGTACTTAAAAGTGCCTAAAAGATAATTCTGTCCTTCTCAATTTGTCATCATCATCTTCTTGATCAGGTTTAAAACCTACTGGTCCTCATGGCAAACCCATGAGAAATAAGGAATAATTGTTTCGTGTGTGAGCAGGATTTACTTAACGAAGAACTGTTTGTGCGTATGAGATGTAAACCCCACACGGGAACGTACCCTTAGCTGATAACCTTTACCCAGATGCTAGATGCGCTGGATGCTGAGACTTCAAAACATTGGTGGTACCCTGTGCGCTTCCTCTTAGGAAAAATGCCGCTTATTTCTCTGCTAATGAGGCGGGATTGGATCGTTGGTATCAGAGTGTTGTACCACGATCATACATATATTTATAACGCACCAATACAGGTGGCCGGGAGACCCGGCGTCTACGTGAGGATCGCCGCACCACAACCATCCATCACAGCTGATGTGATGGGCCGAATTCGGTTGTTTGCCGCCGCATAATCACCCAGCTGGTGCGTGTCATTGCAACATCGGTGGAAGTGTAATCGCGGTGGAACAAGATGCAAGAGAGACAGAAGAAAAAAAGGACGCTTATCATGGATTTCAACCTTCGAGCTGGTCGAAAGCCAGCAATAAAATTATCGGTTCGTTGTCTTTCCGCGTTTGGGGCAAGGGGGCATGGTTTAAGGGCATCAGCAGGGATGCCACATGTTTTCGTACTTGTAAAACCAAATACTCTGTGCCCATGTCCTTGAGCAGAGCGATAAATGCAAATGTAACGATCATATGTTCTAAGCAAAATGGGTTTGAATTTCGCAACCGCTTTTCCTTCGTCAAGCCACACCTTGCTCCTTTTTTCCGATTGCGCAACCATAAAGAATATAACCAACCGAACCGGATTCAGCTGGACGCGCGACGATTTGCTTTACTTCGCCACACCTCCAGCGACAGTTGTTGGCGCGCGCAAAAAAAACACATGTGGCCACAGCGCTGTGTGCGTGTATGCGCGCGTACGTCACCGTCAGCCGAACGGCGGCAAACTGAAGCAACAAAACCGTATGTGTCGGAACGTATTTTTAGGTCCGTCTTCTAACGTGGGAAGCACACACAACGGACAGCGGCACTGTTCTGCTAGTTGCGGTTCTGTGCTGCTGATTAGGGCTTCACGGTTTGCGCGTTTATTTGCACAAACAAACAAATGCACGTACATGGTGTGCGTGCGGCATTACACTACACTTTCTAAATACGACGGCGCTCGTACGGGAATGGCGAGACAAGTTTTATTGCGACAAAAAGGTCTAGAACGACAGCAAATGACAACCTGCAAAAGTTGCGAGATAGCGTTAGGGATAAGGTGAGAAATATTCCATTTCATTACCAAGGCATACCAGCAGTGTTTGTTTGCTGTGGCGCGTAGGGACAGAACGTGATTGGTATTATTGTGGCGGCGGTTCCATCGCCAGTTGAAGTGATGGAAATTATATTTTTAGCATCACTTCACGCCAATTTTCTCGTGCCGAATTTTCTTAACACAACACTGTACAACGCCAAGCTGTTTGTTTGGTTTGTATCGATTGCAAAGCTGGTGCAAAGCGATTCATGCATCGACAAACAGCTTTCATTCTACAGCACATCAAAGGATGATGATTCGATGGAGGTTTTTGGCATTACTCTTGGATTGTTTTGCGTTTTTTTCTTTAAATGTAACAATAATATAATTGTTAAAACGCTTACTAATAACGTGCGTCAGTTATATGCTGTAAATATTAGTCACGATATTCTCAAGCATATCGCCGCCATCTTACAAACCATCCTTTCGACCGTAAGTCATTAAACAATACCGTAATCTACCGTAACCGATTGCCGACTGGTAATAATTATAACATTATTGCCTCAATCACCTTCAACTGAACATAGATAAAGGCCGCCACTAAATCTTATCTTCTCCAACTGAACGTTTGTCATTCTGAACGCGTAATCAAAAAGTCTTAAAATATCTAACTTGGTGCGTCGTGGAATGAATCAATTAAAAGAACCGGAAAAATCCGCCTCGCGTATGGTAGTGGCATTATATTACTATTGGCTTTTATTACGCATTTACCATCCAGTTCCGATGGCGACGCATGCCTTTGCTACGCCAAACCACCCAACACGAAACGAATCGAAGCCCGCTGCACTTGCACCGGCGCACGGCGCTTAGATGCGACTTGCCATTCGCACGTTCGCGTCCTTCCGTGTGGCTGTGTGCGATTGTTGAATGTTTTGGCATGAGCATTTACCCATTCCCCTTGTAAGAATGTCGAAAATGCATCGCATCCGAAAGTGGCTATAGCATGGTAATAGTGCAATGCACCTGCAACTTACAAGGCGCCAACTCGGTCGCGGACGGTCGTTGTGTTTGTGAGAGCTCGTTTGCATTGTTTTGATAATCGGCTCGCGTGCCCTTTTGCCATGACACTGCACCGCACAATCACATCGAAGCGCACGAACACGCCTTTTATCGCGCACGCCGCTAGTAATGCAATGGGGATGCATTGTGCCGGATGCACACACCCCTCGAAGCACTACGTCACGGTGTTAGGACGGTGTGGGGTGTGTTAATCTACAGAGGAAGAGAGTGGGAAGAGCGAAGGAGGGAAAGGAAGCGAAAAAAATACGTCCAAGCGCGAACACTACAGCAACTTCGTCGCTGGGGGCACGACTCAATGCGGCCTGCACGTGGCCATTATTGTTGATTTGAACTAACGGATCCGCCGCAAGATCGGTGCTTAACGCGATGTGCCCCCTTTTTATGTGCTGTGCTTGTTTGTGCTGTTTTGCTCGTTACGCTATCCGTAAAGATCGAGTTGTTGGTTGATTGATCATGGTGGAATTAAATTACACGTTTTAGCACGTGAGCGGCCATTTCCTTGTCCCTTGGTTACGTGTTTTGATGAAATATTTCAATTCTCGGATAGAACTCTATTATGCTTTCGATTCTAAGGCTTTGCCATACTTCAAATTTAGTAACATATTATAGTTAAATTTTAAAACATATGAAAACAATTAAATTTTAGGAAGTTTGTACGTGCAAAAATAAATTATGGAGGTAATTAGGGTTTTCGAAATCAAAAGGAATTGGTTTTAAAATTAAATTAAAAAATGTATTCATGTACCATACGAAAAAATGGTCAATACTAAAATTTAGAATGCTCTCTACATCAATTGTCCAAGTGTATCATGAGGTACGTCCAACAGCACCCGACTGTCATTTGCCCCAAATAGCAAACACTCCACATCACTAAGCTACAAAGTATCACTCCTCGCTGCAGGAGATGGTCTAACTTTAGGCGTTTCTTTTCGCGCGAAACACGAGACCTTCCTTCATGTTTATCTCCTTATCGACCACTGCGGGTCGCGATTCGTACCAACCGACGTAGCTACAATGTGTGGCGGTGCTTTGACCACGAGATACCGCGTATCTCACCCGCTGCTCGGTGACGCGTTCAAAGTGTCCACATCGTTTAATGCAATAGTCATGATTGCATCTTTTAGAGGGAGCAGCTCAAATTAAGCTACAAATTGAATAAATTACTATGTTTGTCTAACGGCACCGCTTCGCGCCTGATTGTGTAGGGTTTCGGTCCAGACTCTTGTCAAAGCATCGTTGTTAAGCGCCATGTAAAATAAATATCATCGACGACATTCTAATTATTGCTATTTGGCATCTGCCTCACCGTTTCGCCCAGATGCAGATGATCGCGAGTTAATAGTGGATGTTGTGTATTTGTTGAAGAAACGCTAAACTGTGGCGCTTTTTTCATTCGCTTCACTTTATCGTTAGGAGTATATTTTTTGGGCTTAGTTACAAACGTGTGTTGGATTTCCTTATCTTTCGTCATGTGGTGAAATAGCACTGGGAATGGGTTTTTTTGTCGTGTGTACGGAAGACGTCAAGCTCCAGAAATCTTACCAATTTTGGAGTATCTTGTAGATTTGGTTGATAATCCAGCAATTTAATTACATTTCTATGGTTTCCATTTAGATTTGGATTTAATACAGCTACAAAATCCATACGGCTTCCCCTTCAAGCTGAATCTATTTTAAAACATTCCAGCAAGAAATATCGTCTACACATCTGTTACTCTCTTTCTTTCCAGACAAAAGCTGACGTCTCCCAAATGGAACCCTTTCAAAGGCATCCGCTTGCGATGGAAGGAGAAGATCCGTCTGAACAATGTTATCTGGCGCTGCTGGCACATGCAATGTAAGTTTCCGCAACCTTCCGTTCATATAAAATCCCTCAAGCCAACTCTTCTGCGTCTATAAGCTCCAGAAGACTTTCTTTCTTGGTGCGCGGGACCTAGGACGTTCGCTGGCACATCGTGCAATATTTGCCGATGAATTTACTGCTGCCATTCTGCATCTGCCTGCGTCTCGACCGCCACCCAGATTATGCCATACCAACCACCGAGTCGTGCTGTCTCCTGTAGCTGTATGAAGTGCTCCTGTTGGATGGCACAAGATATATACTTAAAATAAAGCGCGCCCACGTCGCAATCGACCATCTTCAACCGATGGCACCTGCAGTATTAGATAAACAATCAAACATCGCGTGACAAGGGGGCCGGTTTTAACACCCTCCCCTCCCCTGTGGACACTGCCCTGTTTGGCGAGTTAATCCATCTCAATTGCTCTCCCGTCGCTCCCTGTCCGATTGTTGCCCGCTTTACCATCAGCTACGTTTTTGAATTTGCACAAAACGAGCTGATATCGGGGTGATAGCGTCAAAGAGTTGCGCTGCACGTAACAATGTTTCATAAAATTCGGGAAAACACAGCGACCCCTTGTTATCTCTCCGTTCGGAATAACGCTATCAACATGGTTCGATCCGGTTTTTTACCGGTTCAATAGACGAAGATCTGCTACTCTGCTGCAATTAGATGCAATTCTCGTCTAATCAACATATAAATCCTTGGAGCGAGTTTCTTGGTGTACTCCGCCTTGCATCGTCCCCATTGGTCCGTGTTTCACTCACCGGGGAAGCTTGTTGACTAGCCGCGGAAGCGTTGTCCGTATGCATGCTGTTTGCCGTTCCCTTGCCATCCACATTGCCTTATGCATAGACCTGATAAGAACTGACCAAATATCAGCCCCAGTACCGTTTCGGTGGAAGCGCACTGGGAATGGTACAGCAGGCGACTACAATCTCTCATCACCGAACTCGGCCGACCCGGCTCTCCTTCCCTTTTCGCTGTCGGATGGTTTATGCCCACCATCCGGAAGAGTTTGTGGCGAAATGGGCGGGCGTCCCGCGTTCGTACGTGTCCCAGCAAACACCTCACCACACCCCGAACTGCGAGGAGCCAAGCCGTACAGCAACTGCAAACGGTACTGTACACCTTTAACAGCTGCTGGGTCTCGCCTGTTTTGTGGAGGTTTGTGGAAAAATCCTCCCTTCTATACGGAGGAGGAGAAGGAGATTGATGAGAGTCCCGGTCCTTCTACTAGCCGGGTAGGCAGACGAGAGCGGAGGTACGCAACGGTACCGGCAATAGTCGAGCAATCTTCGTTATCAAAAGTCCGGTCCAATGGATTTGAGTTACCGTCACGGGAACGCTGTCGACGACGACGTGTTGCCCCACTCGCAAGCCATATCGCGGCTCAGTTCACATTCAACCGAAGAGACGGTATCGTCTTTGGCGTCGCTTTCAGTCACTTTTCTCTTTTTGCATATGTTTTCACTTTCTATCCATTTTTGGAACGAAAAGCATACACATAAGATATTATTGATCAGCGAGTGAGGTTATTTTGGGAGTGATCTATCCTGCAAGTGATTGAGGAGGGTAGTTTTCTTTGGGTATCATCAATAAGCCAACAATTGCATAGAGCAACGAGTTGTTGAAGCGATCGTACGTGGGTGCGGTGAGCGGGTGGCAGAGCGTGTGTGGTGTGGCATGGTGTTGTGGCAGAGACCCAGATAGTGTCGAAAACAGCTAGAAGCGGAACGATTCTAGCCTAAGAGTGTTGGAAAATTACCGCTGACGTGTGTGGCTAGTGCCCAAACATTGAAGCGGGAAGGGATATTGGCCCCCGTAATTTAAAAACGGCTAGTGTGTGCGTCTTCTTCGGTAGTGCACATTGCTCTAATTGCAACGAGGTCGCATTTTTCCTCCATACTGCACCTAAAACATTCCTGCTGGCTTCCACAGCTTTAAAATACACCTCACACATGGTACCGAAGATGGGCAAAAGAATTCCTGAGTTTTGCGTCCTTCGACGCACCCGATACAAGAAGAGTCAGAAGAGACGCTTCCGTTTGGTAAATGTTTTAGAACTCTTACATATAGTAATTATACGTGCCAAATGAATTTCATTCTTACGGAGCTTTTATTAATTGGGGTATCTTTTTCTTCACAGTTATCATGAAGCGGAAAACTCTAGTCTGTCAGTTTGCTTCCCCTTTAGACGTAGACGTGCACAGTACACCTCAGGTATGTACATTTATTAGCAAGTTAACATTTAGTAACAGTATTAACGTTTCGCTATTGTTCTTTCTCACATTTTTATATGTTTTATAATCTCCATCCCAAAAACCAATAGGCCATTTTGCTTGAAGGAAAGTACTGGAAGAGAAAATGCAACGTAATCAAGGCGGAGTACAAGAAATGGCGACGGTTTAACGTAAACAGAGCATTAGGTGCAACAAACATTGTCGATACGGTAAGTTTCTACAATTCTTTAAACTTGTGTTAATCATTATGGAAAAGTATAGTTTTATAAAGATCCTTATCAGTAGAGTTATGGTAATTCTAATCAATATCTGCTTTAAGTGTATCTTTTGGAGAAACATACATGCTTTCATTTTAAGTACCATGAGTCGACACTAAGCGAGGTTCCGTTTATTGCTTCCGTGGCAATAATATGTTAGTTTTGGGGGGGGGGGATTGTTTTTTTATGCAATGTGCAAAAAATCGTTTTTTCCCATTATCTTTACGCATGTTGCTAAAAAAAAAAAAAACATAAAACAGCCGATATTCTTATCAGCATATGCCCGTTTATCAGCAATCAAAGCTTCAACGTTCATTCACAGCGGTATACAGCAACGATTACATGTGTGTTGTGTGATAATGCGTGCGATATAGAAACTTTATTTAAGGCATTTTTTTTTCTTCTGCTGGCGCTCCTCCTAACGGCGACCTTGATTTTCTGCGTAAAGTACTCACTATTCGTGAATGACGTGTGTGTGTTGGGTTTGAGTAGAACGTTCCATCATATCATGTCCCGATAAGGTTGTACCGGGTGGCTATACCATGCGGATGGTAACAAAGTTGGTTATACAATTCTGGTGCAAGCAATTTAGTGATTAACAACTTGATGGGGGTTATATATATATTTTTTTGTAAATGATAGGTTAAGTTCTAGTAAATCCTCAGAAATGAGATTTCAAATCTTCAAAATCGTACTGCCGAAACTGTATCAATATAACCAAGTATGTGACCATTGATGTCAGTGCCTATGGAAATAAAGATAATGATGTTAGATATTTACTGAGTAGATCTCACCTTTGGTGATGCGTACCATGCAAACGAACTTGTTGTCAAGCACAAACATTCCTCCCGCCGAAAACCTCTTGCGCTTTATCTGATGGAGCGATTGAAGATGGAAGTGATCCAACCATTTCCATGCGTGTACTGTGCGCGGTTGAAAATGTCGAGGATTCTCTGCAATTGGTCCTATGTAGTTCCGAAAGGCCACATTCACACAATCGATCTGAATCCAGATATAACGCGGGAAGAGGTTTTGCATCATTAGACTTATTCATCTACACGTACCTGATGTATAATCGCTTCCAACGCACCTGATCATGGCAGCTATCGCACGCATAACCAACAAGCAACAGTATGAGAAGAAACAAACTCTCCCAGAACTGCGTGTGCCACATCATCATTTTACTGACTGCCGGAGCCATTCCAAGTTGCATGCTGCAGTACAGAATGTAGAACTGGTTGGTGAGCTGCACCTGTACCTCCACCAGTATCATCAGCAGTAACACCGAGAAGTTGTCATTGATCTCGTTCACCATACTAACGCCAACGTCATAGTGATGGAGGAAGATGTTCCACTGGCGGCAGGTGTTCATCGAGGCACCAAACCGTTGCACTCTTTCCTGTATCTGTTTGAAGCGCATCTTAATCGCCAGCACGCAGACGACATAGATCAGAATTGATATCAGCGTCACGTACAATCGGATCGCTTCTAAAATTGTAACTGTTAGCGGAAACTGTGTAATCTGTTCATTGCCGGTGAGTATGAGCACAAACAAATAAAAAGCTCCTCCAATTATTACTGCCGTTGTAAACCTTCCTAGCCAGAGGCACGAAACGTACCAACCGCTGGTACGCTCCCCGAAAAATCGCCAACTTCTGTCCGTGAATAGTTCGTTGTAAAGCTTCGCAATACGTACTCGCTTCGTGAACGAAAGCAGCAGCATGTACACGATGGTCATCGGGAATGTCACAATGTGTAGCAAAAATAGGAAATGGAATATGCGTGACGTATGAGCACGCTCACCGTTCCATATCTGATGCCAATCGAAGCACATATGTAAGCTGGCCAGTGTCAAGTTAATAACGAATATTACCAAGCTAGATTTGAAGTTGGTCTCAAACTGATCCGCTTTGCTATTATACCGACACGGAATAATGTGAAACACATTGCCCACGAATAACAATACCCGCAGTCGTGCGCAAAGTTGTGCCATGTTTCGGGATGCGTCAAATGACTTGATGCACCAGCAACTGTCAAGTCGGAACCTGGGTACATTTTAACAGCAGAGATGAAGATTACCATCTCTGTTGCATGTGTTTAATGTGCTTTAAAACATTTATTACCCTGTATTGTTACAGCGTATTCATAATGAAAGTAGATTTTCTTTTTTCCTACCATTCCTAGCTTTAATGAACTGTTTCAGAGTGATTAGCTACGTTTGCGTAGGGGAGACGTTCTGGTTGTAGTTGGTCAAACTGTATCAAGATGACCATGTACGTAAAGATGGAGCTAAACACCTGCAGAGGGTAAGGTGGAGCAAATTAGTCATTTCTTGCTTTGCGATGCTCTCTTCACCAGTGGCTTACCATATATAGCATCGCATAGTCAATATCAAACATTCCACAGGCCGAAAACGTTGTTTTACGGTCTAGATTGTGCAGCAGAAAGCGTTGAATTCGCTTTGCCATGCGCGAGTTACGGTTCTGCTCATCGTGTAGGTGTTGCACTAGTTGAGCCGTTTGATGTAACTGTTTAAACAATGCTTAAGGTTAGTTTTTACTAGAGACACTCTTTACCGTGTACTGACCTGGTCGCAGGTATTCTGACAGCCAGTTACTGTGACCAACACCACGGCACCGTAAATAGTTTGCCACAGCTGTCTCAGTGCCCACTGTACGTAATCTATTTCCAAGTTCTCCATTATGGCCGGTCGTCCGAGCTCCAGTATCGTGAACACATCGAACAGGAGGTAAACCATCTCAATCAGCACGAGTAGTATGATCATTGTCAGTGGGAAGGAAAAGCAATAGTCGATCTGCTGCAGCTGTGTCGCGTAGTGTTCGAATCTTTCAATAAAGTAACGTACCGTTTGTTCCTGAGCATGGTGGCGCATCTGATGCAGCTGACAAAAAGCTCGTAACTGCTTCATACGCACTCCGATCGCCCCAACACATATGCGATGTACGACAGTCAGATAACAAATGCCAAATATTTTCATCGCCACACTCAAGCTCATCAGCCGTACGTTCATGTCCCGATGGTAAAACATGTTACAACACACCATGGTGATGACTGCAACCATGAAGGCAACAAAGTGACGCCGGTTATCAAACTCCGTCTCGAGGTTCTCGTACCGATCCAGCAACCAATCGGCATGGAAGAGTACGTTCAGCAGCCGGGTGTACCGTTTCCGTCGGACGAAAGTGTTTAGCATTGTGCAGGACACTATTGAAACGTACAACGCGATCTCGATGCATCCGACGATCGCCATGATAGGGGAAATGTTCTCCAGGTAGAACGCGGTCATGAACTTTAGATCGAAGTACCAGCAGGGAATCGTTGTTATTATACCGAATACAAACGCTAGTTTGTTGGTGAGTTGCTGCTCAAACTGATCCGTTTTGGGATTGTAACTGCATGGTAACAGATAGAGTAAACCAGCGACTTGAAATATCCTTGCATGCCGTCGATAGTAACTGGACATTGGTGCAGCACGTACAGGGGGATGACCCCAAATGTCGTCTGGAGCGAATTGTTCGTCAATGACTAGACGGGGTGTGTAACACTACTTAAACGCACATCCTATTGCTTGTTGGATGTACTGATGTTGGTTCAAACGGAAGAGCCGTACAGTTGCTGAGTTGACGTTTTATGGTTGTTTTTGTTGCGACATTCATTAATTAACTTGGCATTATTGTCAATTATTGAACATTGGTTAAATATTCATACAGCCGATGAACCTGGCGTTGTTACGTCAGTTCCCAGGATTCTACAACTCTCCAACGTTTTTGGACTAATTCACGTTGCTGTTTTGTGACGTGATAATCTTTTCCAGCGAAATCATTCTTCAGTTCTATTTCCAAGAACACAATATCTGATAAACCTTCAATTCAGCTGATGCAAATAAGTCAGTCAGGTTATATTTGGTACCGTTAAAATATTTAGGATTATCGATTGGAGACTCCGAGTGCTTCTGAATTCTCAAACGCCTTTCATTAGAAAGGATCATCCAGTATTAAAACTTTCTGCGTCAACCGAAAATCGTAGTAACTAATTGTATTATTCTTTTTTTTTTGTAATTCAAACTAAGCAGAATTAATTTAACATGAATTGAAATGATCATTCCTCGATCATTAGCGTACGTATCAGTTTTCTAAAGTCTTCTTAAAATTATTTAAAAGGGGATAGCAAAAAGAATACAAATTAAAAATTGAAATGAAACTACGGGATACATGTTTTATAATAACATATCAAGGACATTTATTGTATATAATTACAGAATAGAATTTATAACGCATATTCGATCATTTTGCGTGAGTAATTTTATAGTGTGTGTTGCAGGTGGACCTTTGCTTCACCTTAACGTACAGTGGAAATAGATTTATACATTAAACAAATAATAGCAAATCTACAAATATTCTAAAATAATTAAAATACCATAATTTCTTAACTGAAAGATTGTGCACTCAAAATCCATCGGTGTTCTTTAAACTAAAACGGTCCCTGAAACTTTCTTGGCTTAGTTCTACCCGCAACAAGATAGTTAACCCTTTGTACGAGAGAATGGCCTGGATGGGATTAAGGGTCACCTCTTTCCGATTGTACGACCCGACGCCGTTCCATCTAAGACACCAAACCTCACTGACATCCATAGTACATTTAATTAGTTGTCGCGTTGCTTGTCACATTGAAGTCTACTTGTGTTAAGTCCGTTTCTAGCTGTTTGAATTGTATCAGTATAACCAGGTACGTCACGATCGAGCTGAATACCTGAAAAATAGAACGGGATATTAAAATTCATTAATAATCTTGGAAATGATTTGCTTGCGATCATGCTCTCTCTCTCTCTTCGTACCATGTAGATGACGGTATTGTCAATGTCGAAGAAACCACACGCTGAGAACTTTTTCTTCTGGTGTAGATTTTTCAGTAGAAACTTTTGGATCTGCTTTGCTGCGCGGGTATTCTTCAGCCTGTAGTCATCAAAGTGGCGGGTACAGAGGGCCGTTTCTTCAACCTATTAATGAGACGATAAGAAGAACACAAACAGTACTGCTGATTAAACAAGTGAAACGATATTCGGCCCCATCAGTGTGCATTGTTTTGAAGTTTGAATTTTAAACGTACACCATCAGTTGGATTGGTACCTCTTGAGATGTATTCCCACATGCGGATATAGCATAGTATCCCAGTGCACCGTAAAAAGTTTGCCACAATTGTTTCAACAACGAACGTAAAATATCATCCTTAACCAGCACAAACGTGCGGGTTTCTATCATTGTATACAAGTCCTCGGCTAAATAGATAAGCTGCATCATCACTAGCAGAAACACCATCATAACTGGGAACGAATAGCAACGATCAACTTCAGCAATCTGCTCGGAGTAGCGATCGTAACGATCCAAGAAGTAGTTTAAATGTTGCTCAATATCGTCACTCGCGTACAGCGTCCTTAGCTGTTCCATGCGCAGTGCGATAGCTCTCACATGGAGCCGGTATACAAAGACCAGTACCCACATTGCAAGAAAACGAGTAGCGATCATTACAGTCAAGATCTTTGGTGCAAGGGCATCATAATAGGCAAACTTAAAACAAAATCCTATTGCGATAAGTATCGAAAATATCCCAATCTTTCGATTTTCGTTATAGCGATCAAGGTACTGTGTGCGGCTGCAGCGATCCAATATTCTTTCCGGACGAAATAGTACATTCATCAGCTTCGTCATGCGCTTTCGCTTAACGAACACGTTGAGCATAGTGCACATTACCACGCTGACGTATATTAGCAGTTCAATGCTACCAACCGCCGCATTTACGGTCGTGTACGTGCTGAGAAAGGTATTTGCCATCAGGTGAATGTCGAACACCCAGAAGGGAATCATCACCGCAAGTACGACCACCAACACTATTAGATTCTTTTTCCTGGCTTCGAATCGTCCTAGCTGCTCGTTGTAACTGCAGGGTGTAAAGTATAGCAACGATGCTATTCGAAATATTCCCGCATGTTGCCTGTACAACGACGACATCCTATTGGCCACGGTTCTTTATATCCGCATGACGTTGAGCGAACTGAAGGATGTGAAGTTAATAGCAACAGGTACAGGTGTAGGTAGTGGGCGTTGGATATAATTCTTCTAATGGCTGATGTGTCAGCATATGATAACAATGTTGTGTACAACGTTGTATATGTCATCCATTCACAATGTGCTAATTAATACACCTCATTACGTTTTCATCAGCCACGTTTGTCCTTTCTTCTTCGCTTAAGGTAACTTAGTCCTTCACAAACGCTGCGTGGGGTTTTCCAGCTCTATTACGATATACACAGTAGTTCCAATATAGATACGACTCCTTAATCTAAGTTATCATATTCACTATGCCAATGAACGAGTCCTCTTACGGCTTACCTCGTTACACGTTTGCTCACAGGAAGGTACCATCAGTAGAAGAAAATTCGCATAATTCGCTTGCCAGAATTGGCTGATTAGCCATTGTTGAATGCTGGTATAGTTTGTGTCCACCACCTGGCGCGTGCTTAACACCCGAAACCCTTCGTACGTGAAGTAAGCGGACTCGATCAGTACTTGCAGTATCATGCCCAACAGTGGCAGCGAGAAGCATTGATTGATCCGTTCGATCTGGGCGACGTATCGTTGGAATCTTTCCATGAACACATTAAGCAGTTGGGCAAATTCAAGTTCATGCTGGTTCTGGAGGAAAAGCACTTTCAACTGCTTCATTCGCAACTGTATCATACTGACGCACAGATGGTAGACGTACAGGAATTGAGTTGTCAGCAGATATCGAGTAACTAAGGTGAACTGTAGTAATGGTTGACTATAATTACCCATGTGTGTGAAACTGTACAACAAAGACAACAGCAGCATGACTACGTTAATTACTTTCACATAATGGTAAAATAAAAGAGTCAACGGTGTTGCTTTTACTGCGCCGCTACCCACTTCTAGTGTACTATCGTCCACAAACAGAACATTCAGCACTATTACAATTAGTTTGCGATGAATAAAGCTATTGCAAACCGCACAGAGCGGTATCAGGCAGAACACTATTAGTTCTAAGATGAAGACAATTAATGAAAGGGTAGAAAGGTTTGTGGAATTGTAGAACAGCACGAAGAATACATCGTGATAGATGTAGGCTAGCGATATTAGCAATCCAATACCGAACGATACGAAACTGGAACGTAATTCTACGAAACGGCTTTGCACGGGATCGTAGCTAGCGGGAAGAAAATAAACCGCCGCAAGGAACCGGAATGTAAAACGGTTCCGTCGAACAGACGCAGACATTTCCGAAACCACGAGTATCACTAACGGAATGATGTAAGCGAAGTAGTTTCGTTTTCCACTATGGAACAGCACTTGTGAAATGATAGTCTCGATAAGGTAGTGCTAGAATATGAATAAACTATAGCGGCATAATTACACGACAACAAATATTTTATGAACGCCGTCGCTTGTCCCAAAAAGGTCAACAAAAACAAAATGGTCGCATTTACCTGTATCGATGCCAAACTACCGGTGATCCCGATCATGAAAATAACGGCCACGTATATCATTTGCCAGAGCTGTCGAAACAAAAAACCAAACATCTCCCAGGACGACATATGGCTTAGTCTATCAAAGTTATCATACACATCGTACGCTGCCACGGTTCGTTCGAACAAGATGAGCAATAGCACGTGAGTTAACGGAATGGAGAAACACTTATTCACATTATCGATCAGCTGGTGGTAGCGTTGAAATCGTTCCAGGAATATCTCCACATTACTGTCATGTTTTGTGAGAGTGAAATACGTTTGCAGCTGCTTCATGCGCTCGTCGATTACAATCACACAAGCCCGATATAGTTCCACCATCAAAAACATGCCACAAAACCTTACCAAAAGGAGCCAGTAAAGTTTAAAAATGGTTGATTCTTGAATAAACAGGAAATTGTAGAAACTATTTGCTAGTACCAACAGTGCTAACACTCCCAGGCTACTACTGTGAGCTGGAGAAAGGTCAATCCGGACAGCTTTTCGTTTGATCGCTGCCCACTCAAGTACCCAATCGTCCTGGGCAAAGAGCAAGTTGAATAGCTGTACTAACGTTGCCCGATGGTAGCATGTGTTGAGGACAAAAACGATCAGCATGAGTGCGTATATTACAATGTAAACCACTACAATTCCCAGCATCACTACAGATAAATGGCCGACGGAAGCCTCAATCGCTTGTAGATCTAACCAAAGGCAGGAACAGCAAACCATAAGGTTCAGCACTAAACCAGCTATATTGTACCAGGAGGTTTCAAACTTTCTTGTACGATAGTTAAAACTGCACGGTAGTAGATACATAACGTTCGCCAAGCAGAACAGTATTCGGTAACGCTTGACGAGCGATGACATGTTGTCAACTGTTCAATCAAAACACCCTTTCCGATGCGTCTGCGTTCTATTAAGCATTGAGCAGGTGTTCAATTTCAGTTAATTGATGTGACAATGAAATAATCATGTGGTCGCTTATAGCTTTCACCTGCTAAAACATTACAGAGATGCCAAACCCATCTCTGCGAGAATTACTGTACTAAACTCTTTTAATGTTTCGTATATGTATTCATATTTAGTTACTTTGTAATAACTTTGTTAATATGACTGAGATTGCAAAAACAAATCTGAAATTACCTGTACAGATGTCAAACTACTGGTGTTCCCGATCATGAAGATGAGAGCAATGGATATCGATTGCCAAAGCTGCCTGAGCAAAAAACCAAGCATTTCTCTCGACGACATAACACTTAGTCGATTAAAACTCTCGTACGCATCATACGCCGCCACGATTCGTTCGAGTAGAATAAGCAATAGAATGTAAGATACCGGAATGGAGAAACACTGATTAACGCTATCGATCAACTGATGGTAGCGTTGAAATCGCTCCAAAAATATCGGAACGTTATTGTCATTTTGTGTGAGCATGAGTAACGTCTGCAGTTGCTTCATACGATCTTTGATAACGATCACACAAGCCCGGTATAGCTCCACCATCATAAACATGCAACAAAATCGTAGCAAAGTAAGGCAGTACAGAATGGAGATGCTTGGTATTGCGTTGAATATGATGATATAGAGAATTTTTGGTAGCGTAAATAGTGCCAACACTCCCAGACTATTATTGTGACGCGTCGGAGGATCGTTTGTGACGGCTTTACGTTTGATCATCGTCCACTCAAGTACCCAATCGTCCTGGGCGAAGAGAGCGTTGAGCAGATGTACATACGTTGTCTGGCGGTAGAATGTGTTGAGCACAAATACGATCTGCATGAGTGCGTATACTACTATGTAGATCACTACGATTCCTAGCATCACCAAAGGTAAACTACCAACGGAAAATGCAACAGCATCAGCATCCAACCATAGCCAAGAACAGTGAACCATCAGGTTCAGCACTAAAGCCACTAAATTGTACCAAGTTTTTTCAAACGTTCTTGTACGACAGTTATAATTGCACGGTAGCAGATACATAACATTGGCCACGCAGAACAGTATTCGGTAACGCTTGACGAGCGATGACATGTTGTCTACTGTCAACACAATATCTCAGAAGAACAAAATGCAACCCCAACAGATGCGTTTGAGTTTTATCAAAAAAGGACATTTTCATGAAATGACATCGTAATAAAATAGTCATAAATTAGCCATACACAATGAATAGTGGCTGTCTCAACAGGTAGACATTTGCAAAGGCCAGATGTTTAATCTCTTCAGAGATGTCAAACCCATTTTTTATTTATGCTTTTAGTGTAAATATTCTTGCTATATCACTATAAGGTTAATTAGAATTTTAGTTGGTATTAAAACTCAGCTCCGGGGTTCAAGGAGTTGTTGCAATGCAGGAGTGCACTGCAATGGAATCGTGCGCCTAAAAGTATGCAATTTTAGTTTTTAGAACATTCCTTACCTTCTTCCGCGTACTCTCGCAAGATGAAACGGTCAGTAGTAGAAAGTTACAGTACAACGCTTGCCACAGCTGGCTTAATATCCAATCGTCAAAGCCATCATACATTTCACGATCCGGTAAACCAGCATCGAGCGTATAAAAGCATTCAAAGACAAATAGCGACAATTCTACCATACCCAGAGCAAGCGTGGCAATAATCGGCAACGCAAAACAGCGATTGATCTGATCTATTTGCAGCACATAGCGTTCAAATCTTGTTATGAACAGACCCAAAAAATAATCAAAATCATCTTCGTGCTGTGTTTGCTCAAAAAGCACCTTTAGTTGCTGCATTCGCAGACCCACCATACTGACGCACAGATGGAAAAGGTAAAGAAACTGTAACACAGTCACAAAACGTATCACGAACGATGTAGTTAACATTTTATGCGTTTCAGCTTCTTTGGCAAACAGTTTGAATATTTCGAAGAGCATAATTAATGCAAGCAAAACGAAAATGTATACGTAATATGCGTTGCCCAGCCGTACGCTGGTCGAGTCTAGTAGATTGTCGTCGAAGAAAATGGCGTTCAGCAGTTTCGTCACTCGTTTACGATGGCAGAAATTGTTCAAAACTATACACAACGGAACGCTGGCGGACAGGAGCATTTCGAACAAAACGACCCCCATTGCAAACGGTGGCAAATCAAGGAAGAACACCTTTTGGAGGAAAAAATCATGATAAAAGTAACCGAACGACATCAACAAACCGATGCCAAACGAGACGAGATTGGAACGCTTTTGAACGAACGAACATTGAGGTTGACTGTAACCAGCCGGTAAAAAGTAAATCGTTGTAATGATCCGAAACGTGAAGCGGTTCTGTCGTATGTAGGCAGACATGTTTTGACCGTATCCTCCGGATATTTGAATGTTACTATCGAAAATGTCCCAATGATGGGCAGTTGGAACGTCAAAGCGCTCGAAAAGCGTTATTCTCTTGTAAATAATTTATTACAATCGTCCATACTGTTTCTATACCATAAGCCGCCATTACCTTCGAAACGTAACTGATACGACGCACTACGAGGTCGAAGATGTCTGGGACAGATTGTCACCGACACAGAGAGCTAAATAGTGATCATTAGGAAAGAATATTGCTTTGGATTTACCTGCAAAATGGCTGCATCACACGTGACCGCGAATTGCAGCAGCATTATAACGAAGGCAATTTCCCAAACTTGTCTGTAGATAAATCCATAGAAATGTCTGGACTGCATGTTGCTCATCGTCATTAGATTGTGATACGCATCGTACGCTGTCACCGTCTGCTCGAATACAATAAGCAGCAGAACGTGGGTTAACGGAAAGCAAAAGCATTTATTCACATCGTCGATCAGTTCATTGTATCGTTGAAATCGCTCCAAAAACAGGTCCACGTACGATTCCACATGCATTAGATTATTGCCAGTTAGCACCGTGCGTAATAATAGTTCCAGTTGCTTCATACGCCTCTTGATAATTAATGCACAGGCTCGATATAGTTCTAGGAACAGAAATGCGAAACAAAACCTTAGCGTAATAATCGTGTCCATCAGAACGATAGCATAGTCATCCACAAATAAGATATCGTACAGAGCGTACAGCAACACCAGCACGATCATACGCACCAAATTGCCACTGTGCATTGAATTTTTCCTCGTCTTTTCCACCACAATTTGCTCCAACTTCCAATCGTCGTATGCAAACAGATGGTTTAACAATCGAACAAACCATTTCCGATGGTACAATGCGTTCAGGATGATACAGTATATAAGCAGGTCGTACGCCAACACGTTAAGCGCCAATATAACCACCAGCACCGTCGATATGTTGATGTAAAGTTTTTGAATCATAGCAAAATCGTACCAAACGAAACCCGCGAAAAACAGACCGACGCACACGCAAACGACCACATTCCAGTGCGAAACCTGGAAAGACCTCGAACGTAAGCTGTAGTGGCAGGGTATTAGATGGCCGATCGCGGCCACAGTCAACAACGCACGATAACGCTTCATCATTGCTGACATCTTGTCCAAGAATGTTTCAATACGAATGAACATTGCTGGTGAAGTGTGATGGAAGTGAATAGAAAGCCCAGTTAGAAATAGACACATTGTCACATTAATACCTGTCATCGCTGTAAAAGCAACTAAGCGGCTGTGTTGATTACAAGCAAAGTTATTACAATCGATTAACTTGCTTTACGCACTACCCCTCAATGATAGAATGATCATTAGTGGTTAAAGAAATAGTAAAGCAAGGCTTCCATAAAAGCCTGATTGATGTTGTGAGAAAGCCACGTAGTTAGACAATCAGTCCTCACTACGGGAGAACAGTACGGATTGGTATAGAACCCCGAACTTTCCGTGCGAGACGGCGCCTTCGGCCACCGGACCGCCCCAAGTAGAACATAATTGTTTGCCACTCCTTTGATGTTATTCAAGATCCTCACGATGAGAAGAAGCGACAATGGTACATTCAAATACGGTGTAACTAAGTCTAAGTTAATAATTCAGTACATTCAATGTAGATAAGAATAATTAAACGCTTACCTTTCGATTGAGATGTTCACTTACCAACATCAGGACAACGAACTTTTTAATATCAAACATTAGCCATAAACACCCCAAGGCAAGCACCAACCGTCCTCCACCGCCATCACTGAACGCACCCCAGATATCAACCATCTTTACCGCACACTGTAGTACGAGCATTGCAGTGAAGCACACCACCAGCGGGCCGAAGTACGCACTAAGTCCTTTGCATACGTCAGTCCCCACACGACCATAGATATTGCAAAAGTGTGGCAATATCTGCTCCAAAGCTGTGACGCGTTCGTTGACAGTTTTCAGCAGTAACTTGTTCATGTTGGAGAGCTGTTCCGCACCAATCAACATGATCAGACAACAGAGACCGAGCGTCCACTCGAGGCTTAAATCTAACGCCAAGTAGATACACGTTGTCAGATGGATGTGCAAAAAGCTGTCCTTCGTCCTGCATATAATTAGGTAACTAAAGTAAAAGAAAGCACCACAGACTATTCCGTCCCACCGTACAAGGTGGGAGAATATTGTCGCTTGTTTATAGCAAGGTGGTTGCGAACCCACCAACACTACTATTCGTCGAATTAGGAATTCATTTCTCAGCAAAGAATTTAAAGCTGTAATCAACTCCATGTGCCTGCAGTAGCACTGTAGCGGAATAACAAGACAGATCGTGCAGGAAACAATCGTATTAATGATGAAAATGGTTATATCGAACAATGTGTTGTCTCGTTTGTACACGATGTAATCCAAAGGACTGCGCCATAACAGATAGCTCGAGCTTAGTACCGCGACAGTAAAGCAAATGGCACATTTCAAGTGTCCGTATTGGAGCTTCTTAAAAATTTGCTTCTTATGATCATATGTAACCATAACTATGCCTATCCTCTGCATGTACTCAAGATGTGTCCGTACGCACTTCATTGACACTTTCAGGTTCCACACATGCCCAACGTGTACTGGTGTCCTTACTGTCCCATAAATACGTGCATCCTTCCAGTCCTGCAGGATTGCTACGAATAGTTAAATATAATTGAAAAAATGCATAATTTATCTCCCAAACAATCCATCTACCTATGTTCCTGTGCATGAGCAATAGACCGTTAGGATCAGAGTACTACGCACTAGTAGGAGGTCAAATCAACTATGCGTGAAGGCAAACTATTGGTCTTAACGGTGCTTTAAAAGAAGAAGAGTGACGAATTTTAGACAATCAATCGTAATGATTGATCCATGAACCTTGTATCTATCCAACTCTGTACCATTAGAGCCTGTGCTGTTCTTCTATAGGAAGCTCCTTTGTTTTTTGTTCTAAGCGTTTGTTATGAAACAAATTAATTCTGAATCGGCAATGAGGCAAACATTTCCATTTGAAGTAATTACATAATTTATTAGGAGGAAGAACTATTGTTCATTAATCATTTGTGCGAGGAGATAAACTGTACCTTTTAATTGAAATACGAAACATGAATGTCTTTACCTTCGTGTTGATAGTTGGTCAATAAATCAAACAATTCGTTTTAATGTATGAGAGTTAGATCGTTCTTGTGGTTAAAATGAATGTTTGCCATAAAAAAATATGTGTTGTCTTGCTGTTTGCATACCTTCAAGCATAACGTACCAAAATGTAAGCGCTTAATTTTAGCAATTATTTTGTTTTAACAATTCATTTAGCGTGAATAACCTTAATGAAATTCTTACCTTTTGATTTAAATGTTCACTCACCAAAATCAGCACAACAAACTTTTTTATATCAAACAGTTGCCATAAACATCCCAGTGTAAACACTACTAAGCTCGCAACGCCTTCACTTATCCCACGCCACAAGTCAACAATCGAAATCGCACACTCTATCACGAAGAATGCAATGAAGCACACCACGAGTGGACCGAAGTACGCGCTAAGTCCTTTGCATACGTCAAGCGCCATACGATCGTACGCATCACAAAAGTGTGGCAATATCTGCTCGAATGCAGTGATTCGTTCTCTGGCAGTATCGAGCAATAACTCACCGAAGTAAGACAGTTGTTCTATAGCAACCAACATCAGCAGACAGTAGAGACCGAAGGTCCACCCGAGGCTTAAATCTATCACCACATAAATACACGTGGACAGATGGATATGAAAGAAGCTGTCCATCGACCACCATACAGAAACATAGCTAAGGTAAAAGAAAATTACGCACACTACAGCATCCCACAGTACAAGATGGGAAAAGATTGTCGCCTGCTTATAGCAGGGTGGTGTCAAACCTACCAACCCAACCATTTGCCGAAGAATGTTTTCATTTTTCAACAAAGAGTTCAAAATAGTAATGAGTTCGACATTTTTGCGATAGCATTGTAGCGGAATAACAATACAGAGTGTGCAAGTTAGCGTCGAATTGATGATGAAAACGGTTGTATCGAAGATGTTGCTTTCCAGTTTGTACACGCTGTAATCAATAGAACTGCGCCATAGAAGGTACCACGTGCTTAGTAGCGCGACGGCAAAGCAGATGGCATATCTCAAGTATCCGTACTGGACTTTGTTGAAAATTTGCTTTTTATTATCGTAGTGAACCAAAACAATGCCTATCTTCTGCATGTACTGAAGATATGTCGTTACGCACTTCATTGAAACGATCACGTGTCACACGTGCCCAGCATAAACTGGAGCCTTTTCTGTCCCAAAAATTGTTTACATCCTCTACACCACATCTGCAGAAGGACTTTAACGTTTAGTGAAGTATAATTGAAAGAATGCATAATGTATCTCTACATTCTCCGAATAATCAATCACCTCAGCTTGTTCTGCCTGCCTAATATAGCCGTTATGGTGTAATTAATGGTGCTTTGTTTTGGTCTATAAAAAGCTACAGCAACGAAATTACGAGATGTTTGAGAACTCATTCTCTCCTTTCCTCTTTGTCGCAATGACCTTTTCGGAGTCATGCCATTTCTGGCTTATGACAGACTTAATTATACCACGTAGTTGAATAGTCAAGTTCTCATACTAAGGGGGAACGCAGTCCGACTAGGGATCAAACCCTGGTCTTGCCGTGGAGACCAGCGCAGCCATCGCCACGACCATCGGACAGTCCCAATAATTGACAGTTCATTAGCAATAATAATTCGCTACTGACATGGGATCGTTTAGTCGCTTGAGATCCCTGTATCCCATATATCCCAAAGAGGGTTAGAGTCCCAGAGCATTCAGGAGAACTATTCCATCGTGAACACTTTTTCAATGACATTACACCTTCGAGAGCTCTTAGTCTGTCATTCTTTACGCCCATGACTTAAATACACTCTGCGTACAGAGGAACAGTACGGATAAGACTCGATTCTCGGTCCTGCCGTATCTAACTAGTCACTCCAAGGACTTCGTCAAGCTTTTTTTCAAGATTCAACAATTTCTTGCTTCCAAAGCACAATCAATTCTTCCTCATTAGTGCTACAGTCCAAAAGTGCCATACTTGTCATACTTCTGGCACAGTTTAAGACATCCCATTGAAAAGAGATAGTTTTACCATCCGCAATTTGCTTACCTTTCGCTTCAATGTATCACTCACGTACAGGACGACTAGTAGCTTCTTACAGTCAAAGCACAACCATAACCATTCGACCGTGTGCAACAGTAATAAGGTCCAAGCAAGATCGAACTCATTTGTTTTGTACAGATAGTACAGGTGGTAAATTTTGAGGGATCCTTCCAGTATGATCAGTGGACAAAATATCACAATGATTGGTCCACAGTATTCGTAAAATGGTTTTGCTATCAGCGTAAAAGTGCGATCATATATTGAACATAAACGGCGTACACGTTCCTCCACGATACCAGCGCGTTGCTTCAGGTGCGTTTTCAGTAGATTCGCTGTAAAAGTTAGCTGAGCCACACAAAGCAGCATGATCGTCGAATAGAAACCAAATAAAACTGACAAACACAGATCCTCGTAAAGATAAACGACAATAGATAGGTAGAACGACCACGATGCTGATTGAAATAAAAAGTAAACCACATAAACACAGGCTAACAACAGACCGCAAAGCATCGCATCACACTGGATTGCACAGGCAAATCGCCATGCTTGCCGGTAGGATAAACTTTCACTCTTCCTCATAATGACAGTTACGCGACGGAGTTCTGCATCGTTTGCTAGCAGACTGTTCAATGCACAGATCAACTGGGCACATCTCCAATAAACGTAGAAGGCAATTGCTAACCAAACAACGCAACAACTCGCTGTGGTCACAATATAGAGAGCTTCATCAAACACATAATCCTCCATTACTGTTACATCAAAGTCGTGCCAAACGCATATCGCCATGAAGCAAACGCAGAAAAGTGCGTTTAGAAATTGAGCCGTAAACCGACACGCGCTCAGTCGGCCGTAAGACTGTTTCTGTTCGTCGTATCTAACCAACGCTAGACCTAGTGCACTCAAGTTGTTCAGTACCGTTTGCAACCACTCCATTGAAATAAAACTATACCAAAATGTACTATGCTCCTGTACATAAACGAACTCAAGGGTTGGATACAAATTGGGACAGGAATAGAACAACATGCAGAGCAATTGCATAATTCATCAACAGTGAGTGGAATAATTGATTATTAATCTGACCGTGGAGAACCTTCCACTTCTTGTGTATATCTGCCATAACAGACTGACTAGAGTCGAATGAACGACGGAACCAGACAGTCAAGTCCTTGCAGGTGTGGAAATATTCTGATGATATTTAGTACCGATCATGTGTTGTCGCGCAAATTGCATAACTGCAGGCGTTTGAAATCTAAATTCCACGCCACATATCGAACGATCTAATTCACGCAACTCCTATAACTTACCATTCTGTTTGTCCTTTCGCTGAGTACAAAAACAGCAACCAGCTTCTTAATGTCGCTTACGGGCCAAAGTATGTTGGCCAGGATGAACACCTTCGATCGTCCCAAGAAGCTGGTTGTGTCGCCAACGATCGCCAGAACACAGAGAGCAACTTCCAGAGAGACGTACGTGCAAAACACGACCAACATTGGTCCAAAGTAGCGGCTAAGGCAATTACGGAGCACATAGACGATGCGATTGTACAGCGCTACGTAGATCCGAAACACCCAATCCCTATTCTTGCTGGTCTGGTTGAGATCTTGGGCAAGCCACATTAGACGCTCCAGTTGATGTTGGGTGATCAATAGCAAACAATCGCAAAACCCTAGTGCGCATTCCATTGCCAGATCGATGTACAGAAAGAAACAGCTCACAATATACAACGGCCAAAACCGACTGCCAAACGCGGCAAACTCGTCAACATAGTAGAAATGGAAAAACAGATGAAAAATGATGCCGTTCGAGCAGCATACAGTGGCAAGCATTTTAACTATACGGTTGTCAATGCCATTTCCCGTAAGCTTTATTAAATCCGCTTCATTTTTATTGAGGACATTAAGTAAAGTAGATAGCCGGAGTCGCTGCCGGAAGGTTTGCCACGGCAGAATACAAAACACTGCACAACATGTGATGTTGTGTGCCATGTAAAAAAATGGCAAAATAGTCCTATTATCGACAGCGACCATAGCAGGATAGTCGATAATATTACGATAAATTGAATAGCCAGCACCGAACATGGCAATCGTGAAGAAGAAGGTGAACTTGAGCACTGCATAACGGGTGCTTTCGTAGCAATTGTTGGAATTCTTCGGCTGTACGGAAAACAAACCCAACAGGCGCAAACAGCGAACTAAAACACGCAAGTTATCGGACACGTTCATGTTCAGGCACTGGCAGAACACTCCAGTTTGGACGAACGAAAAGCAGAAAGCCACTATTTGAATCTGTTTATTTAAACAGCCTTCATTTTGTTAAGTTAGAAGCTCGCCATCCAGACGACCATCATAAAATATTCAACTACATTGGACAACCTGTCCATTATGCAATCGCATTAGAATTCTGCAAAAACAAGTCATTAAGTGTTAAAGCTCATAAAGAGGATGAACCCGGCGTACAAAGTCGACATTGTGTTGCAGTACTATACTTACCATCGCGTTCACTCCCCCTCCAAGTAGAAATAGTGCCGTCAACTTTTTCACATCACTCAACGGCCACATAATGTTCGCCACAACAGGCAAGATGGAATCATCCTTTTCACGAGGGTCTAGGTAACTTTCCACATCCAGGATACAGACGGCAGCTTCCAGGCATGCGTACGTACAGTGCAGTAGAATGAGTGGCCCAAAGTAGGGGCTCAGGTTATCCTTTAGTACTACAACTGTCCTATTGTACATGGACACGTAGAATTGAAACAGGCGTCCCGTCTGGGCAGTGGCGTCAAGAGATTTTGCTATCCATACTAAGCGTTCCAGCTGCAGGCGAGCAATCAGCAGCAGACAGTCACACAAACCTAGCACAAGTTCCATCGCCAGGTCAACGTACATGTACAGACAGCTCGAAACATAGTTGGCAAGGAATGGTTTATCGGACGAGTAGTTTTGATTGACAAAGTAGAAGTGGAAAAACGAATGTAGGATCACACCATTCCACACGACCACAACTACCAGCATCTTCACCACGCAGTAGTTAGTGGCTGCACCAGTCGTATTGATCAAGCATACCTCATTCTCGTACAAAGCGTTCATGGCGGCCGCAAGCCGGCTTCGCTGCCGAAATGTTTGCCACGGAAGTGCACAGAAAACAACACCGAACGTAGTATTGTGTACAATGTAGACAAACGGCCATATGTTGCCTTGGTTGTTAGGGGTGGTTAAGTAATTGAATATGCTTAAAGCTACTAAATACCCACTGCCCAGAACCGATGCGAAACAGAAAACTATAAGCTTTGTGGTCGCATACTGGACACCGCGAAATGGATGGCCGGAAGAGCCATCGGTGCTTCTTTGTACGGAGAGCAAACCAATCCATCGCAAACAACGGATTAAAACGCGCAAGTTGTCGAACACGTGCATGTTCTGCTGCTGCGAAACTGCACCGAACGAGTTGAACCGCACTAGTGAACTACTGTTTATTTACAATTTCTTCCCGGATAAATAACTGTTGATGTTGATTTACGTTGATATGTTTAACGATTCATGAGCTGGGGTTTTTTTAAGCCAATACGACATTGCATTAATTAGTGTAATAACAAGGCACCAATATAATTGGTCCTTTGGTGTTTATTCGCTTATGGCGAACTTCATTTCAAATGTCAGAATGACTTATTCTTATTTTTGTATTCTTTATCGGTTTTTTTAGAACTCTCCCTTATATTTCGTTGATATATTGCAAACGTGTGCCTGAAAGTATGCAAACAATCGTTTCTATCCCCGTAATGTTGTCGCTAACTATGTACAAATGTCTGAACGATTGCATACTTTCAGGCAACGTAAACCCATCATCTACTAGATTCAATACACTTACCATCGCGTTAATGCCTTCGCTGAGCACGAACAATGTAGTCAATTTTAGAACATCATTCACCGGCCAAACGATGTAACCAAGAGCTAAAATATCGAACCTCTTCTTATTCACAACTTGACCATATAGATCAAGTATGCAAATTGCTGCTTCAAAGCAAACATACGAGCTGTACAGGACAATAGTTAAACCAAAATAGGGGCTCAATTTGTTTCTCAGTACAACAGCAATTTTGTAGTATGTGGTAAGGTACAGCAGAAGCAAACGATCGGCCTGTATACCTGTACCAAGATCCTTTGCAATACCCACTAAACGTTCGAGCTGAAGTCGTGCAAGTATTAGCAAACAATCACACAATCCCAACACTAGTTCCAATGCCAGATCGACATACATGAACAAGCAGTTATTGATGTACGTTGCAAGAAACGAGGTGTTGAGGGTATAGTGTAGAGTAATGTACATGATTTGATAAAACACATGCATGATTAAACCTTTGCATACGACTAAGCTCGCTAATAAGTTCACGGGTCGATAGTTGGTTGGTGTGTCAGTGACTCGGATGAGATTTATCTCATTCTGGTAAAGAATGTTCAGAGCGGCAGCAAGTTTATTACGCTGTTGAAACGACTGCCAAGGAAGGGAACAAAACACACCACACAAGGTAACAGTATGCACAAAATAGACGAATGGCCAAATAGTTCCTTCGAACACATCGAATGTTAGCGTGAAAAGAATCGAATATCCAGATACCAGCAGGGCAGCAGTGAAAAAGACGGCAAATTTTTGGGCTGCATAGTAGGTACTTTCGAATGAGGGAGTCGCCAAACGATCATTACGTGGATTATTCCGTATCGAAAGTAATCCCAGACACCGTAAACAACGTATTACACCTTGCAGGTTATCAAGCACGTGCATATTTTTCTACTAGTGAGCACTTGAGTATCTATGTTGGGTGTTACCGAGTTGTTGGAAGTACGATGTCATAGGTTCATTAAATATTTACCTAAACAAACACGTGAGAAAAACAAGACCAACTGGTTCATCGAAGTGAGTCATTGTCCGATTTTGTGGTATGAAGACCAGTACCTCTTGATTGCCTTGTAGAATAGATATTCTTAGGTCTCGGGCTCCTAGTCACTGATGGTCCTCTACATAGTAATTTGGAAGTATTTGCTCTCATATATGTTGGCATTAAATCGATTTATAGAATTCCATGATTTTAGACGAGACATAAGCTGAATAAACTCATTTACTTAACGTTCGACTCCTTGTTTCTCTCTCCTTGCAGAATAGCGAATTAGACTTCTTGGAGTGGTCTCCGATTAGTAATGAAATATTTATGATCACCGATAATATGCCCACGGATACGCTGTTCTCTACACTAGCCCAGTATCCGTTTCCCGATTCCAGAGAGATAGGTAAGCATGCAGGATGCGAGATGTGAGAACAAGTACGATCGTTCAATTGACCTCTCCAACGTATTTTCTTCAGCTCGTGGCGCGGGTCGGGCCGACTTCATCCAGCCCAGCTTGGGCCCGCTTCAGCCAAACCTCGATGATTTGATGGATTTGGACCTAGACTTTCTGAACTTCTCACGACTTGCCCCCGTACCGGAAGAAGCATCAGACGATCTGCTGAAAGCGATCGACTACAATTACCCACTCGGTAGGTGCACCTTACAGTAGAGCACAGCAGTGAGATATTCTTAACTAAACTGAATTGAATTTGTTTGGCATTTCCCTCAAGGGTCCAACCAACTAACGAACTCTGGTAGTAGCATACAGGAGGCGCCGGAGACACTCCAGGCAGTCTCCGGCAGTAATCAGCAGACAAACCAAGGTAGCGGCTGTATACAGCAGCAACCGGGTGGTATTCAATACTCGGCAAAGCTCTACGGCCATCCATTGCAGCCGTCGAGTGCGGGCACACCGTCACCTACAACAGTGCAATCCTTCATTACCCAGCAACTTAACAACGCAATCGATACGTACCTATCCGATCAGCTTATTGGTGGTGGTGCCGGCCAGTCTGGTAGCAATCAAGGTACAACACTCGGTGGCATTGGTCCGGTGGCATCTGGGCAATCCCACCAGCAACACACATTAGGTAACAGCAACAGTACCGACGAGTTGGCACGCAGTGTCAAGTCGAAATTTTCCCGCGGATACGCCAAACACAACTACGACCCAAAATACCCACCGACACCCCATCAGACGATGGCTTACAATATGGTTTCGCAGCCACACATGGGACAAGCCGTTGCCAACAGTGCGGTGCTTGGAACACCCGGACCTTACGGTAGTAGCAGTTCCGGTAGCTACCAGAATGTGATTTCTTCCTCTGCCTCCCCCACGTCGGGTATTCTGCAGATGGGTTCCGGTGGTATCCCATCATCGTTAACGCCCAGTAGTATGCAGCTACACTACAACCATTCCGCATTGCAGAACGCTGCTAGCAATCCTGTAAATCTCTCCAACAGCCCCGGAGCAACCGGCGCTGGGAGTAATGGTGGCGGTAATAGTGGCAACATACGAACAACCTCCCAAATGGGTCCAACGGGCGGTGCGCCGGTACAGACGAATGTGCTTATGCAAAACATAAACTCTAAACTGCTGACACACAGTCAATCCCTGCCAGTACCGGCTCTGCCACAAGCGAAATCAGCCACACCACAACCCCGCTCAACCTCCATGCCCACCGGGCCGAACTACAGCCAAATGCTGGCATCGCAACACTCTCCTCCCGGCAGTTTGCACGCATCACAATCGGGCAGCAGCTACAAATCGTACCACGGTCACCAGCCACAACCATACAAGATTCCTTCGCAAACGGTTGGCGTTGGAGGTTCATATGCTAGCGGGGTACGCGCAATGCGGCACTCATCCCCACCACACGGTACACTGCTGCAACCTACGTCCGGATCTTCCGGGCCAGCAACGGGTATCGGTATGAGTGGAAATCCACCCGTGGGAATATCGAACGCGCTGGAGCAGTCGCAGCAACAGCTGCAGGATCTTCAGCTTCAACAGCAGCAACAGCAGCAACAGCAACAACAACAGCAACAGCAGCAACAAACGATGGTGTCCACTGGTGGCAGTCTGCAGCAGCAGCAAACACAAGCAAAACGCCATCCACCACATCCCACCAAAGAGATGTTCCGCTCGAACAGTCTTCCGATCAATGCGACCTTCCCGCTTCCACCGAAGGAGGCGGAAAACTTCGCCATGCCACGCTACCATCAATCCACGCAGAAGACCAACGCGAAGCTGCGCACACGCAGCAACTCGATGATCATGAAGCAACAAACGGGTGTCATAACAAACCCTGCAATGGGGATGATGGGATCCGGCAGTGGCAACACGGCAATGGCTGGTGGTGGTGGCTCACAGCAGCACGTCATGTCACCGACACTGCACGCCACCTCCAGTGAACCGATGCTCAACGTCACAAACAGTGCGCTTCTTGCCCAACTACTAACAACTAATAGTGAGTATGGGATGGGTTAAAGGTGCCTAGTAATGGTCCCGGATTTAATGTACCTTTTTTTTTTGGCTTTCATTCTACAGACGCTAGTACCTTACTGAGTAAACAATCACACAGTACATCATCAAGTGCCATAAGTACCTTAACACAGACTTCGTCGCAGCAGCAACACCAACAACAACAGACGAGCTTGTTTCAAACGATGGCTATGGGCAACACCATATCCCCATCGTCCTCTCAGCTTCAGTTGCATCAAATGCAACAGCAGCAGCAACAGCAACAACAGCACCATCACCATCAAATGTCCAACCCAACACCCGGTACATCAAGTGGTACGATGCGAGCTCAACCAAGCCACAGTTCCGTGCTGAATTTTGCCTCCTCTGCCGGTATGTCGCTGTCGCAGCAGAGTCTATCGCCCGATTCGGCCCACGATACGGACGGTCCACTGTCACCTACGGGGTTGGGCGGTAGCGGCAGTACTAGTACGGGTGGTGGTGCCGGCAGTAAATTCCCGCGCAGTGACAGCCAACGTCGCACGGGCCATATTCACGCGGAACAGAAACGTCGGTACAACATAAAGAATGGGTTCGATACGCTTCACTCGTTGATACCGCAGCTCCAGCAAAATCCGAATGCGAAGGTGCGTTGGCAACTGAATGCTCGGAAAGCTTCTTTTTTTTTGGGATAGAAATTAATCTTTTGTTTGCC
>KI422761.1:0-13400 GCA_000473375.1 Anopheles culicifacies
CGATACTATCAATAAGGGAAGCGATAACACGATATGCGTCCGATCAGGTCGGAGGTTGACAGTGTACTGCAGGGAGTTAACAACATCCTTGGTGGAGCGTGTAAAATATCCTATCCCTTTGATCATTCTTTAACACGCAGAACAAGGAAACAAAATGTCTTATATTTGTGCATAACGATATCCACTTTTTCCAAACTTTTCTTTAACATGTAGTTTCGGATTGACGGTAAAACGGCAATATTTTCATTCTTCTGATCTTTTCATCTAATACACGATACGATCATTTCGAAACTTCGCTCTTTTTTTTAAGTTCGAGGTTTTTTTCAGAAAACAAAAGAATTTAATACAACAGATGCATAATATCCTTATGTGGCCGTAATAATGAAATAAACAATAAGATCAACTGCTGATATACAATACGATATCTGACAACCATAATTATTTAGGAAATATGTACTTTATCCTGGTTTGTATTTATCAATACAATATTTTATATTAATTTCAATAAATCACAATACCTAATCTGTCGTTTTTGTTTATGTCCAATAATACCAAAGTCAAATGCTACAATAGCGTACCGTATAGTAAGAGTCTTATTTTACGTTGAAGTTGAAGGCTAACATTCTAACATTCGCCGAACATTTCATAGCACATTTCATTTCATAAAAATAATTGCAATCACAAATGACTGTTAATTCTTCGACTTACATTTATTGCTCCATGAGTTTCAATTCTTTCTTAGAACGATTGTACAGCCAGAGATTTCGAAGTTTTATATCAAGTACAAAAATAAACAAACATACAATAATGTGTTAAAACATTTCACAAAAACTTTGTTCACATGATGTTTAAGTTTCAAAATGAATGTTTCAATTAGTCCAAAAAATATTTACTTATCTCCCTTTCTGTTGTTGCAACGGCCCCTTTTTACTTATTAGACTTAATTTTACCACGTATACAAAAAGACTGTCTTTACTATTGCCGTCCTTAGTATTAAATAAAATGTGTTTTTCGTAAATTTGAAAAATAATTGTTGTTAGATATTATCTATTAGCTATAATAGATTTAAAAAAATCATGTGTCATTTTTCATCTCCCTCACAAACTTAAAAATGTGTTCATGCTGCTTCCCATATTACACCTTACGCTACATTAATGAGCTACACTCAAATATAAATCAACCGAACAGATTAATCATGCATAGAAGTATAAATGACTAGCATATTAGATACTAACTGCCATCATAAATCAATAAACTATCGCTCATAATTTTCAAACAGATACAAAAGAACTATTGTGATTCTTCATAGTCTCTAATCAACAGATTACTTCAGCTAACTCAAAATGGTCCCACGACTATGTCTATCCCACCAGCATGTTTGCCGTACCCATCAACCAAGGTAAACAAAATTCTTTCACAACGCCGTACAAATTGACGATCGTTTATTGAATTAGCATAGCTTAACAGGTCCGTCTTATTCGGTCTTGAACAACAACAAACGAAGAAAACCGAGAACTTACTTTCTCCTCTGTGAAACAAAACCCAACCGGAATGCGTTCCGAAACCTAACCTCATTTTTTTTGCGAATAACCTCGATCGACACAACGTTCAGCCAGCACAACCACAGGAGGAAGGTCGTTTCCAGTAGGATGAAAACGCTCAGTAGCTACTTTTGCTTTCTCTCGCAACAACATCAACTCCAGAGATCCAGAGACAAATATCTATCTAACCAGACATCGATTGGTGACGCGTCACGTCATACCTTGTTCCTGTAGCTACTTTCGGGAATTTCGCCACTCGCACCCATCAAAAGCAAGCGTCCCACACACTCACAACATACCAAGCTTCTCACAGAATTGGGTTTATGATCCGGTTTAAGCTCAACCACCACCGGGCCATGCTTTTTCGTCCATCAAAATGATAATTCCGATTTCATCCACTCCACCCTCGTGTGTGGTTGTGCGTGTTTTAATAACGGCATATATTACTAGGTCAACGGTAGTGGTGCCTGCACTGCGGACGACCGAAGGTGAAAGCATTCTCGCTCGCCCATCCTCCATGGTGGAGTCAGTCTTAAATATTCTGACACCACGCAGGATCAACAAAAGTGCGCTTTTTACCGTTAGCTCTGCATCACAGTGCGTGTAAGCGAAGTGCTGTAAGTTTCACAATTTGGGTCGCTCGCTGGAACACCCTGGGACAGGACGCATCTATCAGATTTGTTTTCGATTTCGTGCCGAAAATTGCTTGGCTGATCAGCCACCTTGCTACATGCAAGAAACGTTACCGAAGACGATCTGATGAGTAAATGCTAAAATGAGCCGCCACTCCTAACCGAAGAAAATCCATGCCGGGTACATGCTGGGCTTTCCTGAGCGATCCAAAGTCTCAAATTTATTAACGTGATTATGGCCAATAAACTTTATAACTGGTAATTTTTCGCATGTGCGTGTGGTTTGCCAGCGCATTCCGTGCTCAACAGCACCTTGCAGAACTTGATTTCGTACAGCGCTAAGAACTTCTTTTACTCTTTCTTTCTTTCTCCGAACGGTGTACTTCGCGGACCGCTTGGTAGAAACATCCCGGCACGATTCGCCACTCAATGGTCGTCCACATTATTACCTCAGCGTCGACGAAAAGAAGACATAGTCGCGATACTATTCCTCGGGCTAATCATCGAAGCTGCTGGTCGTCGTCAAGATTGTCAGTTAGCTGAAGGTTGTTGGACGTCCTCGAGCGTAAAGATCTGATGCAATCTAAATGCTCGTTGTTTGCCCTAGCCTGTGCTCTTCCAAGCGTCTAGCGCCAAACAATGTATAACCCGCGTGTAAAACCGACGACCGTTGTTCGCTAAAAGCTGGAATTACGATTACCATTAGGTTGATTGAGAGACCCCTACTGTTGTTGGGTTGGTGTGCTGTAAATGTGGAAACTGCCTAGCTCCCAAACGCTGCTTCCCTGAGGATCTAGCTCGATCTGTGCATCCTTGCAACAAAAGATAAGCATAAAAAAACACTACATAATTTCTAGCGATAATTTTTTATTGATCCTCAATAAAGCGATCGTCGTGGAATAGACCCTCCGTGAGACAACATGCCACAACGAACCGACGACACCAAGCACTGAGCTTCCTAATGGACGTGTATCAAAAGGTGTTGTAAAACGACTTTAATTATACCACTTACAGCAATTGTGCTGCCACTTGGTAGAAGTAGGTACGCAAGCATAAAGGGAACGCGGCTCCCCTGACTCCACTTTCTTCCCTTTGCCACTTTTTATTCACAACCATCAAAAGCCCTTTATCAGATCTATCGATACATCTAATGGATTCTTGCACACATTCTAGGACGCTAATGGTGATGTGGATCCCAGCAGGACGATTGTTGCTTTATACGAGTGAACAGCGGAATTTGCCTTTCTCTGTCTTTTACAACATGTTCCATCGTTGCAGAAGTTCGCCTTCCTTCTCCCGGGTCGATGCGTGCTGATAATCAAAACTTTTAATTGAACTACCACGCGGCTTACAGGGCAACAGTTCCATTGCGTCGCCTGAACGCACAATTGTGATTCCGCAATTTCGAGACGCTCAGTCAGAGAGGCCCTGAAAAACAGTCAACGAACTGTGAAATTGGAAAATTTCGTCCGAGGGTTTGCCTTTTGACTCGTGTGCCGGTCGAGGCGTCAATATTTACGATTCATTTGTTGCACGCAACCAGTGAGATGTTCATCGAAAACACCTGTTTGAACTATGATTTTTCTACCCATGGATTACAAACACAAATCTGTTTGTGTTAGTTAATGATACTAAACAATATTTTGCACTTTTTATTGATCCCATTATTTCACCGTACGTTAAGTACTCAATTTCAATTTCAATATTTCTACAATACGGTAGATTCGAATTGTGTATTAAGTTCATTCTCGAGATCATGATCTTACCCTAGTGTCAATAAACTTTTGTATTTTAAGTTTTCTCCATTTCTATTGTGATAATACGATATGAAGATTTTGGAATTCAGGTTAGCATCCCGAAGTTCACCTTCCGCTGTAGTTTCATGGTTTTATTGTCATTTATGTGCGGATTAACGGTGCTCTAACGGAAGTAACTTGCTCAACCGTAAGATTCTGCACATTCTCAAAAGGCTGCAGATTACAAACATCACACTGCTCAGTCATGTATTAATCGAATTTGCTTCCTCTGTCTTGATCCTGATAAGAGCCACACTGCATCGGAATATTCCTAAAGTTGAACATAATCACTCCTTGATGTATAAGTAACGTCCCTAATTTTCCATTCTTTTTCCAAAATTGTGCAATTATAACTAGCATTAATTCTGTTTTTGTCATTTCACCATAATGGCCTGGCAGTATTACTTCAATAAAATATTAATTAAGTTCAACTCAATCTTCGATCACTACTCTTTAGCATTAAATCAATGTATGTACAAAGTACAAAATAAGAATCTAAGCTCTAAGATTTGTTTTATCCTACTTGCAATTATTGTTCTCCTACATCATAAGGCGAAGGTATAATTTTGGTTTGTAAAGGCAATTTCATCCAGTTAATTTAAATTTAATACTAATTTAAGTATTAACACCGATATTAGCACCGATTTCATGTTAAGTTATTTTCTGTGTTTGTAAAACGACTTATATGCTTAACGGCTAATCACAAATGTATGACAATGCTTCAAAGGGGCCAGATAAGGCCCATTAAATTTATTAAACAAAATACAAAATACAAAATTTTATTTCTAGTTATAATATGGCCTGACGGTTCCTCGTGAATGAAAATATTACAATTTATTTTTATTCTTTCACATTTTAACAAAAACGGTAAAAAAAATAATAAAAAATGAGGCTTAGCATGCTATTACCGCCCAATGAAGATCGTTCACGATCACACTAATACATCCTGATCCTTATAAGAAAAGCTATCTTAAATATAACAACTATCTTCGAACAGTTTATTCCAACCCTTTTATCTACCATTTTCTATTATACAAATTAACTCACTGTCATAAATTCGAAATATAAACAAGCCTTAATTTTATATATTTATTGTTTTTTTTTATTCATGATTTTGCAAGCCCGATCAGCATTTTAAAACCCCTTCAAACACCTTGTTTAAGCCAAACAATCGAAATCTGAAATCTCGGCGTTTATTTTCTGTTTTCTACATTATTCTCGAGCGGACACCCATTTTTTTTAACCATTTTCTGTTTCGACTTTCAACCCTAGCTGAACGCTTCAGACCAACAGATTCATATCCGGTCGCTCCCACACTTGCACGGCTCCTACTTCACCGGAAGCTGTGCGATGGAAAGCCAAACCCGACCAGAAGCTTTCGAATAATTGTCTAGTGCGAATTCGCGACCACAACGAAAAAGTCTTCTGCCAGTGCTAAGCAGCAACAATCGTACACAAAAGCAGCAATAAAAAAAAAACAAATGCACTCGCACAATAGCTACAGCGTCGGGAATTATTGCATAAAGGACGAACGCAGTGCGCCGATCAACGCTATCAGTACCGGTGGTAGCCGTATATAGTAAGTCCATACGGGAATCCAACGATGCCAAGGTTCACAAGCGATGGCTTTTTTAATAAACGGGAAAAATGCTATCCTCGAACACACCGATGCAATTCGGACGCTACTAGTGAGAATCCTTCGAAAGATGTAGCCACCAATACTACACTGCACCGGCGTCAGAGCCTGGCTTTGGTTTGCTTCTGGACTTCAGCAGGCAAATTGCCTCACTAGAAAATCCGGTAAAGCCTTTGAACGTGAAACAGCGTGGAGAAGATGGTCAACGGAAAAAACAAAAATAAACCAAACAGGATACCGGTCGTCCGGTGCTTCCATTTAAGTGAAATTATTATTAGTTTTCCACTCGAGACAATGAGCGGAAAACAATGGCCAAGAGGAAACTGAGCAAATGCGATGCTCTTGCCTAGATGCGATCAGACCAAAACTGAACGTAAAAAAAAACCCTCAAACTCCCACTGCACCGAAGGGATGCTGCAGTTGCATTCGGCAACATCGTCCAACGTGGGGTTACGCCATTCCGGGCGAAGTGGGCGCTCTCGGTGATGCTTGTAAAAAGTGCCTCTGTAAACAGGGCGAGCGTCTCCGAGAGACAAACAAACCAAACACTCGAGCCACAACGTACAAACAACCGCACATACATTCATGCTCAACCCCACCCACACATCATCATCAAAGACGATAGCACCTCGGGAACGTTTTCCGGTTCCCGTTCTTGCCGTCGATCCTCACGGGACTAGTCACTTTTCCAGTACGAGTGACACTTTTCCTTGTGGGGCTTTTCGCTTTCCACTTTCACTTTACACCAACCTGGATCTCTTTGCCTGGACACCGGGGTTTTTCTCTCTCCGTACCACCTTCTCCGTCCAAACCGAACGGCTGCTGCTTGCAATGAACGACCAGTGACCGCTCGTTATGATTTTTCCATTCCAAAGCAGTTTTCCACGTCATGGCCCAGGACGGTGTCTGTTTGTTTGCTACTGGATTAAATTGTCGCCGCGCCGGGGGGATGCAGTTTTGTGTGCAGAAGGATTGCCGGTATCCTTAAATTGTTATCCTTTTCGTTTTGCCTTCCTTTTGCCCCAAACCGATGGCCGTTATTCACTTTGATGAGGATGTAGTTGGGCTCTTCTGGCTTGTTGCTTGCTTGCCTTGCCTTGTGTTTGTTTGCTTTGCAGATTTTTATTTTTTTCCTTGCCTTTGTTTTTGTGTTCCTTCGTTTGATTGTTTAAATACACACAAAAAAGTACGATAGACAATGTGGTGGGATGCTTCGAGCAAAGGAAAAGCTGAAAAGCCGACCGCCGATTCGCTCTAACGAGCTGTTTGCCAAGTGCTAACAATGGGGAATACATACTGCGAATGTGCTTCTCATTTGGATGTAAATGAATACGCGAAGTTCAGCATGATTTGGCGATTTGTGAGCAATGGTTTTGGATGATATGGGAACAGTCTAGGTCTCATTATCTGAATAATTATCTGCTTTGTTCTTTGATATATTTATTATTCTCTATTCTACAAACAACATAGCGCACAAAGTGAAAAATCATTTAAATTGTTACGAAAGCTTACGGAAAAGAGCCGTAGAAACAAATGTCCTCTATAAAACAGTTATAATAACATATTTGAATTAATTATGCTTGTGTGAGATTTGTATAACTTATTTTCCGAAAAACTGTTAATTTCAAACCGTTCAACAGACCGCTTTAATCGCGTGCGCCAAATAATTTTCACTGTCAGCAATGCTAGGTGCATTAAACGCAGCCTTAAAGACATTGCTGATGATCCTCAAGCACGCCACTGTGACTGGCTCGTGTTTACGCTTTAATCGTCCTTCGGAGAGAACGAAGTATTTTCGCACCCCCGAAGAACGCCCTACACTAACGGGCTGCATTAAAGTGAACTGCTAGTTTATCACCAGCCAATTGGCTGTCGGAGCAATTAAAGCGTACCTCCAGCGTTCATCGCAATTGGCAAGCTGTTTCACAAACCTCAACTGTCAACCCCCGGTTCGGAAAGCTTCTTAAGCTCGTTTGCTTCCCGCATGATGTGCGCTTCGTCAACTAAACGATCCGCCCCGAAATTGGGCATTCGTCGGTCGGATCGTCTCACCCGAGGCACTCATTCCCATTGCACTATCACCCGTTGCAAACAACTGCTTGAGCAAAGCTTGGCGCTCCTTTCACTACCACCTGGTACGAAAGGGCCGTGACAGGGCCATGGGAATTAATTAGGAAACTGCGAGCCCTGTTTAAGCAGATACAGTTCCGCTAAATTAATTTCATCACTCCGGTACCGTTGATTGGCAACGGTTATTCTTGTGCTGCAACCAAATCCTGACTGGTCGGCAGAGATGAGGGGAAACCCCGGTCGCTTCACTGTCTAAAGTAATTAAAATTTCCATTTTTCTCACGATCGATCCTGGAAGGAAGCATTGCATATCGGGAGTTAAAACATAACAAGAAAAGGCCATGTAGATGACATTCTGAACTAACCACTAACCGCTTTGTTCCTAACGTTGCAAATGACACTTTAATTACGAACAAATTCCTCATTGTTAATCTTGCGATCAATCGCACAACAGGCTTGTGTGCTGTTATTGTTTACTTCTTATGTATTGACACAATGTACTAACTGTAAAATAGCTCTTTAAATGTGCTGCAAGTTTGCTGTATTCATTCATGGTAATGTATTTTCAACAGTGCTATACACACATTTCGCTTCTGATCTTTTTCTACGTATGAATTCAACGTTATTTGTGTTCGTCGTTTGTTGTGTGCTAGCTTCAAGGGGGCCCTACGAGGTCCGTTGCATTCAATAATAACTTATCCACAGTGCTACACACACATTTCTAAAGTTTTCGTAAATTCAATAAAGATTAGCTGAATATTTGCATTACCATTTCCCTCAAATGATATGGCAACAAATTATTTTAATGACATCGTGTTTTATTTTATTTTTATTTCCACACGTTCTAGACAAATTATTTTATTTTTATGACAAATTTACCTTTTTTTCAAACAAAATATTACAACCATGCTTAAACCATCCATACTACCATTCAAACCGTTTCCTCGTATTGATCAATTTAATTGCGCTGCCAAATATTTTTCGTTGCAGTATTTTTTTTTATTTTGAGCATATTTGCAAAACTAAAGGTAATTACTGTGCTCTTACAGGTTTGCCACATATTTCAGGCACCAGTTCAAATCAATCATAAAGAAATAACCTTCTGACTGTGCATTCTACGAACTAACGAACTTGAAAATATAATTTGGAGCATTTTCTATCTGAATAACTTGTAGTTGTACGAATGATTTAACTGTTTACAACGATTAAAATTTAACTTGCAGAACTTTTGTTTTTTAGCTTGGCGTCAACTTGGCGTCAATATTAATAAAATAACTGCAATAGTTACACGTCATTGCAGGCCAGAACGAAAACTCGTACACAAACATTTTAAAGAATATATGCTATCTGCTTAAGATATTTTCAGAACAGTCAACAATGAAGTGGATTATCCAATTTCATGTTTTTCTATAAAAATCAAAAAATTAACGGGAATCTTCCGCTGCTTACAATAGGTTTATTCTTATCCTAACCAATGTCTTAGCAAGTGTTCTAAATCCCTTCGACAGCTGCGGACATTGGTTGTTTCAGTGAACACCTACACACTAAATTTAATCTAGGTTCACACTGGTGTTCAGAAGACATCCCGCCTACTATTCTCCCTATTCTCTTACCACCATTTGCGCTTCTCTCAATTTACTGCCTCATAAAATTACACCCAACCACCAGCCAGGACAGGCCGCCCGCAGAAAAAAGAGATACTCCGTAAATAAATAATCCAGTTAGAAGCATCAACGCAGCTCGATCGTGTACACCTTCCGACTTACAAGCAACCACCATGGTAAGGGACCTACCGGACCGGAAAGGAGACGAGTCCTCTTAACGAGCCCAAAAATCAATCATCCTTACGAGACCACACGCCCGTCTGTAGGCCTATTGATTTACCGAAATTAGTTTTACGTGGCTCCGAAAACCAATTACCTCTTCTATTATTTTTGCTGCCATCGGAACGGAATAGCATCGGGACCGACACACTAGCCAAAACGGTTCTACCTACCTGAGGTTCCTGCAATGCGTGCAGATAGGCACAGTAGCAAACTGAAGCAATGCAAACGCTTTCACCGATGAGAATTGCCGATCAACAAACACTGCCCGAAACGTTTCGTTACGGCGACAAAACCGTCCTGAAGCCTTGCACTCATCGCGTATGTAATTGTGTTTATAAAATATTGATTAACGTTGTTAATAAAGTTTATGATAAGTAAATGAACGTTATTATTCGCTATTACGTTACCGTCAACGACCCTGGCTTTGGAGTGGAGCCACCCGACTGGCTGTGGCTCTAAATTGCTCCCTGAACGATGCCATGGCGTACGGCTAAACGGCACGGGCAGATCGCTCCCGTAGCAAAGTGGACCACAGAAACCTGTGCGATGTTGTAACTGCATGACTTCAATGTTAACGTCCATGCGAAAGAGAACAACCTACTTTTGCCTACGGTTGCATCCTAACCCCCAGGGATGCTCCATCGGAGCCTGTGCAAGTGCATGTACGTATGTCCTGATGTTGACGCCAAATGTGAATCTACTTGCGTCCTCACTCGCTAGCGAGGTGGCCGATTGCAAACCCTTAACGAAGTGGCAAACATCATGTTCACAAGGCACACGCAGTCACAACGGGTGCTACCGCATGAACGTACAACGGCCATCGTAATAGGTGGGGTGAGAAACATCCCACAGCTAGTGCACAAGTGCGATTCTAGCGGGGTAGAACGCATCCCGATGCTTCCGCACCGCAATTCTTCTGGCACAGTGACTGACGGTGCCGAACAATGTTTACACTAATTGCGGTCATAAATTTATTTGTTTCTCTCGTGTTTCGACCAGGACGTTCGGTGGGTTTATTTGTATGTGTGTGAGTAATATTTATTTGTTTCCCAGAATCTGTGAGTAAGGGATTGTGTTTTTTCTTCCTCCCGTTTTCGGTTATGATGCTTGCATATATTTATGCATACATTTATTTTTACTTTTAATCATGACGTTTCTGCATTTATAACTAACGGTATAAGATACCTGACCGGAACGACACCCCGCGAGCAAATAATCGATGAAACATACCTGCAGAATATTTCACTTCATGATTCATTCATTCATTATGCGCTAAGAGGAAATTACTTGAAAGGTTCGAGAATTACTTTATTATTCTCGACTCTACGTAACGAGTTGTGCACAGGAAGGTAGAATTTGCATGCAGTTCAATCGTTTGGTGTAATGGAGTAAAGCTTTGTGTAAGGGTTTTTATATATCTTAGTCAATTATAAACTCATCTATAAAACAAAACTGAATGGATCTTTTATTTGTTCAATATTACTGCTCCACACTTTACACGTTGCGTGCTTGCTTTTGTACATTTCATGGAAATGTCATGAACATTCGTTCTAACTCGAATTACATTATGGATGAATTGGAGTTTTGTTTCATCTTTCGACGCAAGCATTTTTATTGTTAATTTTTTTTGGGGTATTTTATTTTCAAAATTGTTCTTTTTAAACAACTTCATCTATTACTCACTTTTTCGGCGTTTCTCCTGCTTCGAGGTCATGGCCTGATGCAGGAGTCCTCTAAATTGCTCCAATTCAGTTTAAGCCTACCATGCCTCCTCTGTCCTTGTGGATGGCATTAAACGACTTTTAGGACTGGTTCGTCCGGTGTCATTCGCATGACATAACCAGCCCACCGGAACCTGGCGAGTCTCATTCGTTGCATGATAGTGAGATCATTGTACATCTCATATTGTATATCACCAAAACTCATTATAAGAATTTTGCTCCACATCGCCGCCAAGAGGGTCTTTTCAATTTTGAGTCTAGGTCTAGTCCCTTTATACAAGATCTACTTAATCAAAACTTTGACCTGTCCGAGACAAAGACTTTTGGATGGAGAGGTTTCCTCATACTGTGGAAAGATTAATTGAATGTAAACACTGAAGTGCGTGTCTTAATATCTAGGTCGAAGCTGGTAAAATAAGTGAAATTTTGGGAGATTTTAAAAGTACGATCACCTATCCGTACCAGAATTTGTTTACATTTGTTGTTGTTGTATAGGCCAGAATTTGTTTACAGGACTACTACTGATGTCATAATCATGTTGGTTTCAGCCTCGATAATCTCCATCCCGAGGTTTGCTACGGGCTGCTCAATACTCTGATAACCCTTTGCTACATAGGCGAGCCGTAAATCAACGATCAAATTCCCAAATTTCTACCGCCTTGCCGTCTATGGTTTGCTAGGTTGAAGAATAGACAATCTTACCCATCAACTTGTTGTAAATCAATGGTGGTAGCAACGGGTCCGGAGAGTTTGGAATCCACTATTTCTTGGCATGTGACATTAGTCATTGTCCTTCCTACAAGTATGATAAGCTTAAGAGAGACATCCTATTTTTCTGTGAGACAAGTAGTTTTCCCTGTCTGTCATATGCAAACATATAGAATATTTGACGATTTTATATGTATTTTTTTTTGTATACTTAAAACACTTCTAAACTCTAATACGGCCAAGTTGTCTTACAATAACACACAAAAATACTTCTATTGAAAAACTTCAATGTGATAAAATCATGTACAATTACATTCAAAAAAAAAAGTCCAATACGGCCAGGCCGTCATACAAGAACAAAGAAAAAAAAAACATTCCAAATATGCTTTACAAATGGAACGACCGTGTGTCGTCATATTTAACCATGAGACATATAAATACATCAAATAAATTATATGCAATGAGTATGTATTTGTTTTAAGTCACTTCCGGCTTCAACTATGGAATTCCCTTTTTTGTCTTTCTTTGTATGTGAAAACACTTCTACCTGAGAAGTAAAAATTATCATTTAATGATTGTATACACACATATAAAATCCATGAACTCCCTTCAACCCAACCATCTCTCCCATCACGACTTCGAGTCTTCAACGGTCTATGGCGTGAATTTTACTATAACCATGCACAAACAACCTAACATCCTGGGCAATAGCAGCCCTGCCGGTATGATCGTTTGCTTGATGTGTTAATCGAAAGCAAAAGAACGAAAACGGTACACACTTAAGCGACCCCCGGTGTTGCCCTCACTTAACGGTACTCCATACAATTCCACCTATCCTAATCGACACTTGAAAATGCAATTGAACACACAGCCCCTCCGGTAACACCATCCAGGAATCGCCAGTAATCTGCCAACCAGCACGGGTGCATCTTCTGAACCGGTGGGATCGAAAGCGAACGGAACACTTCCCCATCATCATTATCGTCATCGAAGCTGAAACTGATGCGTTCTTTAACCCCAGCAATAACCGGCAACGCTGCCCTGGCTGCACCTTCGGCTCACTTTCGGTTTTGACGTCAAGCGTATCAAGCGATTCTCCATTCTTATGCCGTACACAAGTGCGCTGCCAGCATAGCGAAGATGCGGTCCAACGTGACGATGGGACGGACGAGCAATTGCACAAAAAAGGCAAACTAGCAAACCGGCTACAAATTGATTCCGACGAACTGCAATAATCGATAGCGAAAAGAAGTACAAAAGAGTACCGGGACTGGGAGCACTCGACGTCCACCTTAGTCTAACCGAATCCGCATGGATCTCAGAACTTGTGTCAGATCGTTTCTGAGTGCATTTTTTTTTTTTTTTGTTATCTGCCCTCGACGATTCCCTGCCTGCGGTCATCGCTATTGATCTACCATTCCACCGTCCTTGCCTGTGCGAGCTCCATCTAGGATGGGATGTGCAATACGC
>KI422761.1:19342-54451 GCA_000473375.1 Anopheles culicifacies
ATTAATCTCTCAAGCTTTCTTCAGTTTGATGAATTCAATTTTTCCATGTCAAATGGATTTTGTTATATATTTATAGAGGATAGGAAAGGTCTCCATTGTACATTGAAATTGTCAACTGATAGTAGTGCGACAGCTTCATAGCATCGTTACACCCTTCGTCACTGATCACTTTTTATGAGCAACATATAAAGCTTTCATGTGCTTTCTATAAACAGACTCGATGAACTCAATATCTCATGATTTATAAACGTATCTGGCAATTTTTACATAAGTTTTTGCTCATATCTTTCCATTTTTGTTATTGTATGTTTGCATTTCGAGTCCAAGGCATACGTTGAAATATAGCTTAGGCTACGTTGAGGTACGTTGGGAATTTTTCAATTCTTTTTATGCAAACTTCATTTACTCTGAACAAAAAGAATAAATTATCCTAAAACAACGTCAAAATTGGTCAAGCCATTTCAGAGCGAACAATCATTGAATTTTCATACAATTTCCAACAATGTTGTGTTCTATTTAATTGCATTTAATTAGTAGGACTATTATATTTGTAACGTTATCACAATACAAATCCGTACGTACACGTTTAACTAGAGCTCCTGGTAAATACGTATTTAAATTCCCATTAATGCTCATCAAACACACCCCTTCTGTTTACCAGACATACGACTCCCATTTCCATTTTTCCCAAATTATTTTCTATTTAACCTCAAGCAGCTCGGAAGGTGTTAATGATGATAAGAAATCCTTTGTTACACCAATGGGGTAAATAATCCTATTGCAGTTGACAATGATTAAAACTGTTCTCGCCCAAGACTCGCCTTACCCTTAACTACAGTCACCGGAAATGAACCACCGGAGCATCTTCCGACCGGCGGATTTATAGAGAATTCATTAAACGCATTAAGCCATTTGCTGCATCAATTAGGATTAGTGCACACAGACACACACGCACAAACACGCTGCCGTAAGGATGGGGTGTAATATCTTCACCAGCATTCATTCGGATCTGCCGCTCACAAATTAATTATTGTAATTATGTAGCAAACCTTATTTGTTGTCACTCCATTTCTCAACCCACGGCTCGAGGAGAATTCACTCGTCCACCATTACCTTCGATCGTTGCTTTCATGTGCAACGTTCAACCGTTCATACGAGATAAAGCACGATAAGCCCAAAGCAAGAAGTAAAAAAAACATCCCTGTTTACTCATCGCAAAGAAGATACTTTTGTTTCGATCATCTCAGTCCAGCCCCATTTGGCCGCATTCTGCCAAAGCACAGAACCTACCACCGGTGAGCAAGCTACCGTTCCGATGCACCATGCCGATCCGGTGCAATGCATTTTTAAGTGCATCAATTTAAAACAAATTATTCCAAGCACGGTAGGTACAGACAGAAAAAAAACAACATTGGAAAGGCATTTAGGTAATGGATACCGGTAGCAGCATCCCAGCACCAGCAAGGATTGCGACGGGCTGCGGACCTAAGCCGTACGGTTCCAAGCGAATGAGTGGCTCGGCAGGAAAAAAGTGGACAAAGCAGAACATAAAAAAACAGTCGCCCATCGCACACGGGATGAGCACACGGGTGAGCAATTTCCTTTACGTCACCACCACCTCGATCGGTAAGTGACGCTGCGTCGTCTACTGTGAAAAATGGCGCGTAATTACTGCATCTCACGGTCAGGGAGGTAGACCCTGTTTTCCCTTTTCCGGAACGGTGACGGCGACGTCAGGGCATTCCCGGGCCGTTGATGCAAACACCCGGCAGCAGATAATTCACATCCTAACGATCTAACCTTCCGGTGGGTACGGAGGACATGCTAAATGATTACACCAAGTGCAGGGCGGTAGGGTTTTGGTTGCCACCGGTAGGAGCCGCGAACGAAGAATAAAGCTTTCGGGCTGATTGAAAAATTATGAAAATTTCCCGCTAACCTTCCTTTCGTGTTATCTTCCCCGTGCTTCATGTTCGCGATCGTGGCGCGTTGTTTGAGATGATTTAATCAACCAGCTTCTTTGCTATCCGAGCTTTGCCGATGGGGATTTTCTTGAGATCCAATGTTTGATCGTTTTTTTTTTCTTTTCTTTCATTCAGTTCTTGCTTTACTTTGTGTAGCATCGTTCATCGACATTCTCGACGGCCTCCGTGCCGAGTTCCATCCATGTGTCCCAGCATCGATCAGCGAACGATGACGATAAAGACCGATTCCACCGTCCCTGCTCCAGTCATCGTACGACTTGGTTTTGGCACGGTCCAAGCTGTACGATGGGACGGATTGGTTTTGTGATACGTGTACGAGTCAGTTCCGCCGAGCTTAACCTCAAACGGGATGTAGCAAACTGGGAGTAAAATTCGATTACACCTACTCGTCGCGCCCTTCTAGGGGACAATTTTGCAAACACTGCTCGAGCCATCGCCGGATGAAAGCGATTCTAACGGAATTTCGGTTCGATTTCGCCATATCGACCATAGATGGATTTTTACTTGGATTCTTTTTTTTGCCACCCATTTTCCACCCGCTAAACGTGAGAATGAACCAATAAGAGTTCGGTCAATAACAGGGGCCACCATGCTGAAAGAAACGAAATCCACCATTGCTACCGATGCAGTGATATTTGGCAACACTTTCTCGCCCATTTCTTCCCCATTCCTCACTCTTCAATTGCCAATATTTGTTTTCGAATAAAAGCTACCATCACCTCAACCTTCTACATACGTTCACTGATTTTCCCACACCAAAGCGCTGTGTGTGTGTGTGTGTGTTTGTGGGAACGCAATAGCACCGAACGGTGCAATAAGAGATTGAACGAATTAATTTAATTCTGCAAACAATACAACCGAGCCCGTGACCAGTGTTGCCAAAACCGACGACGACAATAGAGAATCCTCCAACGGTGCTTATCTGTTGGTACCCTCTCCTTCTACGCCCGACGTCGTTTCTTTTATTTTTCATTAACTCAACCAAACAAGGACACCGTGCAGTAACGTACGAACCCGGCACAATGCAGTCGCCCGTACCAGACTAAAATAAAAGTACAGCTGCAACTGATAAAAAGGTGAAGGGCGAAGGATTGAAATTAGCAATTAAACTGCACTTCGAAATAGTCAGAAACTGTTTTCCACCGTAGATTAGGAGCAAATTTATTGGAAAACTCCTACGTGAGTGGCGCTTTAGCGCAAAATGCTAGACGAACGGTTGGTGTTAAAGAGATCAACGCAACAGCACAAAAAAACACAAACAGAACGTGAATCATTGCACGGAAATTTGCGCGTATTTTATTTGGATAGCAGCGATAACCCGAGACAGATTTAAGGCACGAAAGAAAGCTACATTTTTGGAACAAGCCCAATTTTATCATAATTTATTACACTTGCTAGCTGATGGCGGAAGCACACAGCGAAACAAATGCTGCTAGTGCGGACGTGCTAAATTGATGCTGGCATCCTTGGGTCGGTGTTGTAGAATTCGGCTAAAGAGCGCTCTACACCTGCAGAAATGCTTGACCAGATTGTAAATTGAGTTCATTATCCGTCGTTTGCTTCTGGTGGTGATGCACCATTCCATCGTGTACGATACGAAGTGCGCTTCGGAAAAGTCCTAGAACAAGAAAGAAAAACCTTGTGCTGCAGTAAAAATTTCATTCCTCCAATGACACCGGATCAGTTGATAGTTTGTTGCTTCTTGTCTTTTGTGCAAACGTTTTTTCAGCACCTGAAAGCATGTATCAGTTGGGTAGGGTCAATTGTTACTTACAGGAGGTGATTGCTAGCTTTACATAACCGAAAACGAGCTCGTAATCACACGAGACTATCCGATGCTAGTCATCCATGACTCGGGACATGGCCATTACCCTAAGCGATCGATTAGAGCTCGCCCTTGCGCTGATCATTGCCGGTCAATCTGCTCGAACGAAAGTTAATGACCAAACACCACACCATGCAGTGTCATTTGTCACAAGACTTCGTACATCACATTCTTCCGAAGAAATCTCTTGAGGTTACCGGGCCACTACTGACGATACCTTCGAAAGAGTGACGACCACCGTAAGGTGCGCTACATGTCACCGGACACTTTTCGCCAACGATCCAAAAGTTGTTTTGGCTTGTTGGCCATCTAATGAACTAGCTCGAACAAATTGTTTTGTGCTAGTTTCACCGGCCAAAACAGGTAGTACAACTACACCATCACCCGAAACCCCGAAGGTGTGACACAGAAAAATAACGGACTGCAGCGATTAAGTGACATTCTACCAAATCGGTGCCCTTTCCTGGTGAAATCTCGTCCTGCCAGCGATTTGTTGTTGCTGTTGCTGCTTACTACACCCCGACGCTAACGACGCTGCCAAGTGAAATTCGAACACCCGAACCGCCGAAGCCCAACCCTGAACCGAATGCAGGACATCTTGATAAAAAAAAAAAAACCAAACACACCAAGCGTCTGGGTACGAAAAATGAACTCACCGCACGAAACAAATGGTGACTCCCTGATGGTTTTCGCATCAGGTAATCCCCACCTCTACTTCCTCTACACTGGCGCCAACAGACCAAGAATGGGTGGGATATTTCGCTGACATGATTGATTGTTGCACAGTCAGGGCTCAGCAGACTTCCCGTAACGATGCTGCGGCGGAATCGGAAGGACACGATTAATTCGCAACAATTAGGTGAAAGGTGGACGGCGACAAATGTGTTAAGACATCATCATGCCAAAGTAAGCCAAAACGAACGGCACTAAATAAGGGTTTGGATTCATTTTTTTTTGTTGCTTTATTGGACCTAACTTTTTTGTAACAAAAGCTAAAAATATCCTCACTTTTTGTAATGTAAATTACTTCTAAACCCATGATTTAGGTCTTCAATGAATGCATTTTGTATATTAAAATAGTTTTTTGGTAGTTTTTGTTTTATATCGCAGCCAAAATATGTCAACATTGATCAGTTATGATCAGGATCTTCTTCTTTCCTGAACTAATAAGATTTATTGATTAGGTTCTAATTAATTACATTCTACGAAACTGAATAATCAAGTCCTCACAAGAGAACGGTCCGGTACCTCTATTATCTGGCAGCCACATGGGATCATCGATTAAAAAGAATAATTCTGACAACGAATTTAATTGATCCTTTTCAAAATAACGAAACAAACAAGTTTAATGTACTACACAACTCGCTCTGCAACAACAAGAAACATTATTCTACTTCCTTCAAAATTGAAACCAATAGCCACATTCCAATCTCGGATGCGCTCGACATTGTATGCACCCGAACACACCACATCGTCACACAAGATCCTCCGCGAGTCATCTTCGATTCCAGCTGTTCTGGTAATGTCAAGGTCAACCCAACCGGGCAAGACCAATTAAACCCCAGCGATCATTACCCCGAACGATGGCCGGCAGCGGTCAAAGCGCGTGAACCACCGTCACGCAGAAAACGCTTGACTGGGCGGCAGGTTCGTTGCCGTTTGTCAAAGAATGTCCTACGATTGTCATCGCCACAGGTCGTTGGCTGCCAGGAATAAAGTGACCGAGCGAGCTCAGCCCAACGCTCACGCTACACTGTCCAGTGCTGGGACAGGCTGTGATTTTGATTTGAAATTTAACAAACTTTCCAACATGATTCACCAACCTGTTGCGTGAAGCGGGAATTGTCAAGCATCAACCCTGCTCGTATTATCCATCCTGTTTCGGGTGCGCAACACCGTGCAGCTCTACTTTTCAGACGAGTCTTTCTATGCCTCCTCAATGAACTTCTGCCCGACGTCATCATTACGTTGATGTGGATGAGTAAAATGGTAGTGAACCTTTCCATTCCAACCATCCTACCGTCGGTCGTCGAAAAAGGCCACAACTGGTACGCACTTTGTTTGCCCGGCACGCGTCTTTAGGTCGGTAATTACGTTTATGCAAATTACGCTCCAATTCCACGCTCCACTGTTTATCAATTGTCGCCCTTTAACACCGTCGCTTCTTACCAGGAGCATCCTTTGCTCCTTCACGCCAGCCCTCTTGGTTTGTGAACGAACTGGGCTGATTATAATTTTATTCAAATACGCAAAACCTGCCCCAACTCGTTATGGTCGCGGAAAACTGTAAACACATTGCTTCTTTCTCGTCCGACCGTTGTGTCCGATTTGTGGCAGCTTCTGTGCCGAGGTTTAGCTCCGCAACAGAAGTTACCTTCCATCTGTATTGAAGTATTTCTGCTATTTCCTCCAGCACGTGCTCAACTTCTTTGTTCTGCCCTGTAAAAACTTATTCCGGTTCATGGCATAGTAATATTATCCATATTTTGATTGGAAATCTTCTCGTCACCTTTCCAGTTTCGTTTTAATAACATTTAATACACAGTTTCCGAAAACAGAGTTTAAAAAAACATGATAAACCTTTGGAAACCTTGGAAACCGTTTTGCACTCAAGGCAGATAGCAAGCAAATTAGGCGAGTATTTTACAGGCCCTTCCAACATTATTTTGAACTTAATTATTTACGAGTTGACACTCTCTATTAAACGTTCTCTAATATAAAGAACGGAGCGCCTCGGTGGCCGAGGAGATAGCAACACCAGTTTACGAACGGGCAGGACCAAGATTCGAATCCCATTCGGACCGTTTCCCCGTACGCAGGACTGACTATCCTGTTGCGGGTACATTCAAGTCACGGAAGCCAGAAATGACAGACCAACACTTTTCGAGGTTGTAGAGCCATAACAACCTCGAAACAAGAAGAAGAATAAATGAAACAACATTTGGACCAAACTCAGTTGCCAGGACACTTATCGTAAATCCTAATATATCACCAATCTCCAGAACTGGTGACATCAGAGAATACCTTTTGAAGCCTACTAAAAGGAACCCATGAGCATGAGACCGTTTTGTCAGATTTCATAAGGTTGCGCTTGTTGTCTTTGTTGACCTTAGCAAGTGTCATGGACTCCTTTTCGCCTCTTTTACAAAATACAAAAAGTTTCAACTTACCAGTAGCGAGTTATGCTCTCTGGAAGCCGTAAGCGTAAAGTTTCTTACGGTCCCATCAGTAGTGAACTTGTCACATTGATTTGACTTTCGTCCTCGTATCTTGATCTGTGCTTAAGTCCTTGGTCTAGTAGTTCAATAATTTAATAATATATGGGGGGTTCGCATGTTCAAAACATAACCCAGAAGACAGAAGAATAAACCAAATTGTAGAATGTTTACATTTATAAACAGCTTTTATACATAAACATTCAAAAAACATTTATTTGAAACATTTCAACCATGAGTAAAATTAAACATTTCTTCCCATTCGTCCCATTCTTTCGAAAGCAATTAAACTTGCCAACCACCTAACCTAGAAATTCAGCACGGGTACTAGGACTGTGCAACACCAGTGCGGTTTGTACAGTCACTCTCTACCCAGCTTCATTCTAAAATTATCATAAAAGGAATTGCTTTATAACCGATCTCCAGGGAGCGAACCATTTTATTCAGCGATTCTGACATGCGGCCACCAGATTTCACTCCCGAATCCCTTTATCCTTTGATATTGTTTTATAAGACACCTCGTTTAACACTCCTGCAGCACACTGGTGCTACCGAGTGTTGCTCATGAATTTTTAAAGCATACAAATTTATTAAAGAATCTCCCCTTTACGACGCGGACTAGCTCATTATGCAAATGTAGTCAGGATGGCTACGAAATGAACGCTGTTGTGCCGCTTGTTTGCCTCGATGCCATATCCTTCCGAGCATGGGGCCAACAAACAGATGTTATTCCCCATCTCTTACTGTGCGCTTCTCTACCTCCTTTCCCGGTTGCCTTACTAGCTGGGAAACCATAATGGGAAAAAGAAGCATTTACCATCGACAGATTGGCTGAGCTGCGTCGCATAGCTTGCATGGCTGCAGTTGCAACAACAAGCGGATGCTCTCGTAAGCCCATTCCAGGTTCCCGCGGGCCAAATTCAATTCGACCGAACCGTTCAACGGCACTCTCCAACGTCGTGGGATGTTGCTCGCACTATTGACTGGTAAACTGATAAACTGCATCCTCGTATCCGTCCCTCTAGCTCTACGAGCCTGCTATAAATAGCCATACAACCACCGACTCTGCAGAACACTGACTCGATGCTATGGAATTCAACGCACGCTGCTGAAACTAGCCAATATGCCTGTAGGGCTTTTCCCCCACCTCTTATCCCGCCACTGCACAGCAATTGTACCTGGTAGACATTTTTCGTGTCTGCTTCGCTGTCTGACGGCTTGTTTGACGCGTATGGACACACATGTTTTCTTCATGCACAATTATGCTACGATTGATCTCTTACTTTTTTCTACACTACCCGCGAGCAAACGATCCACTTGAACCTGCTTTACAGCCTGCCTCTAATTCCCATTGCATGCCAGCACAAATGAAATAACGAGCGCCATCGCTACATTGGCGTTAAAATTTGACAATCCATTAAGCAAATTAACTTGTATGTTGATGTAGGAAGCCTATGTATTCCAGCATAGATCGATACCATGGTAGGGTGCTAGTATATGCCCTGAAAATTTCAACAGTCCGAAACAATATAACAATCGTTCGACAATACAATCAATCACCGACAAACGTGACAGCGCTAATGGGAGCACGGATAAATATTTCGCAACACATCGGCTATAATGATTTACATCAATAAGCAACTCATTACTGTTGATGATGTAATTGAAAATCAATGAATCATGGTGGGATGAGGATTCTGGAGGGTTTTGTGCTGGTAGCACAATTGAAATATAAATATATAGACACACAAACGTTTGGCCTATTTTTGTTCAGTTGATTGTCACGATTGATCCCCATTTAAGCATAAACGAATATTATTATTTTGATTGAATTAGAAAACTTTAAGCGATAATGTCATGTAATACGGAAATTATTTTAAGCCTTACATGTTATCGGATACCAGTAGATTCTTGTATTATGGTTGATTTTTTACCGATCTAATTGCGTTCATTACGTTTGTTTAGTACTGGGAAACATATTCTTTCTCAAAATTGCTTAATCATTCAATTAATTGCAAGTGGTAGAAATTTCGACCTTTGAAAGCTTACTTGTTGATGATGCAGTCTGAATTCTAAACATGCAATAAACTTCAGTTCTTTGAGAAATAAACGTTCTACAAAGTTATCGGTAATACATCGGAAAGTCACTTTTTGCCATTTATAAACTTTAAAAGTATTAAAAAAAGCTACTGTTTCCATCTGGACAATTTTACTTCAATTGCTACTTTTCATTACGCACGCTGTAATGACGTTAAGATGGAAAATTTAATTCTAGTCGTATCGTTACTACACACTACAGACACATGTCCCATTTCCGGGAAAACCTAACACAGACCATCACCATCATCAACAAATTGAAGATGAGCATTCACTTTGGAACAAACGATCTACACGCTTGAGTCAGCAAAAATTACGCCCGCCAGCAGAAAAGCAATCTCTCGCTTGACGTGTTGCCCGAGCTGCTACTTCTACTGGTATTGCCTAGATTCTCAACCGACATGGCAGCATGGCAGGCTCGGTTGACAGGAACAGAATGAACAGGACACTTTGCAGCACCCAGTCAAAGAATAAAAAAAACTCACGAAGGAACACCAAACGAAATACTCTTGCTACGTCGTGCGATGGGCTTACTCCAATATACTGCAGCATCAACCTACAGGGCCAGGAGTCTAGTGGTTGCGTACCGACATGGCAATGTGAGACAATGATATCTTAATAAATTACTCTATCGTTTGCTTCAGACATTTGCTTTTTCCCAAAAAATCTACTACGTTCACGAGACGGATTGTTCTCCATTGGAAAGACGACTCTAGGACCCGTGCGAGCAGTGAGTGCAAAAAGATGCAGACTATTTTTTAGGTGTACCCGTTGCAGGCCTTTCTCAGTTAAAATCATCTCCGTACAATCTTTGACGCACACTGGTTCGTTTTCGGTCGTTAGTCATGCTTCTCCGACAAAATGGATTGCATTACCACTCTCGAAAGCGCTGCTAAAAATGCTTTTACCGTGGACTGTTCCGTAAACGTTTTGGCTTCTGGTGGAAAGCACTTTGCACCAGGGTAACTGCAGCACGCCAATGAACTAGTTCGAATCAGCTCGAACTTCCTTCCGTAAATGATTTAGTCTTCAGATTGTGTTACTTGCATTTGACTATGTCTCGTGCCATGCTCTTGCATATATTTTTTTCAAAAATGTTCTTCTATCCTATTTCTTATAAATGTTCCAAATCGAGAAATACTGGCTCGTTTTTTTTTCGATAAAAATTGATTGTTATTGATTATGACTTCAAAACTAGCGTTGCGCTTTTCTTTTACTATGCGTAAATTCCTATCTTATTCACCAACAGAGCGAGAGCTCCTATACTTCAAGTCAAGTTCAAGTTCAGGTGCAGGTCATAATGGATTACTAGCACCCAGCTTCGGTAACAACCGACAGACCAACCACCCAGGCACAAACGATTGCATGCTTACGGTCGTTTCCAGTCGGTGTAAACGCATAATTATCTGTGCAACAGCTGTTAAGGCTAGCAAAATGAAACGAAAAAATGTGTAAGCAACTGCACAATACAAAAGCAACGACGCTGGCCACACTCAGCCGCTAGTGAGCATGATTTATTAAGAAAATGACCATATTTAGTGGCCCTATTCTCGCTAGGCACAACCGTGGAAGCTAAACCGATGTGCATCACGAAAAAGCCGTGAGGAAATCGACTTTTATTTTTTACGACAATGTTAAACGCTTTCGACCGCCCTTGCCTTGATTGAGTGATGATAGATGGATGCAACGGAGACGGTGTCGGAGAACCGAGAATGGGAAATGGCTTCACTCTTCATAAACAGATACTTGACATCCGTTATATGATAATGTAACGCACAAGTAACTGATTCTCTATAGTAAAGTTAGTATTAATGCGTTGATTGCGTGTGCGAAGAAAAACCAACACTCTCGATCCATATTAGATTATGAGCTGATGGAGCGTAAGATCTTCTCCGCCGACCGATCAAGCTACATCCCGGGTAATGTTGCGTGACAAACGAACTGGATGCTGTACGACATACCGATGTCGCACGGAGGTTCGTCAACTTTACGCCACTTCACGAACCGTAGCCGAAGCTCGACAACGACGATCGGACGCTTACGTCACAGTAATCATCCCTTCTTTCGTCATCCACCGGGCTTTAACCGCAGTCAACCCCGTGGGAGCTTTAGTGGCGTCATCGTCACGATCACAAACGAGCACGCGCGTTCAAGTTCAATGCTGAGGCCAGTCTTCAGCACGCGAAGCGGCATGTTTGGCGTGTTTTTCGTCTTTCCCGCTCTGACAATGGTAGACTGCAACCGTCTCGCTTCGATTGTACGTGTTTGTTTACCCATCGGATCGTTTGCGACCATGTGCCACTAAGAAGCGTCCACCACAGTCGACATTGCCCCTGGCTATGCACACCATCACCTTCCCTCTCGGTGTCTTTGCCTTTCCGGACGAACAAAAACTAGCGCGAACCATCCACTACGCTGCCACCACCCCTTGCTTTTGGGGGACTGAACTGTATTCGTGTCCCGTTGGAGCTTCGGCTTGTTTGTCCCGAGTCCCGATCGAAGAAGAGCTTCCTGTGGGATGTCTTCGGAAAAAGTAGTCTTTTCTTCTCACTCGCTTTATCCCTCCCATTCTCAATTCCATCTTTCTCGACTGTTTGATCGTAGAATGAGATGCTTTTTTTCGCGTACTCAAGCTTCACACGAGCTTCCCGAAGAAGAAGCATCAAATGCGCTCTCACTCGCTCGCCAAGCTTTCGGCTTCCTCTTGACCCCCGTCGGGGTGGATGGTGCGTGTAAAGGGAAGGAAGGGGAGCAGAACTGTAGGAGAACGATCGCGAATGGTGGCTGAGTCCGGGAGGACGGCAGAACAAACGATCCGCGATCCGCAAACCTGCGATCCCGAAGAAGGTATATAAGTAACTGCTGTAATCAGCACCGGAGCAATACTTTGTATCCATCCGCGACTGGCCGCGGTCACAGGCGCAGTTTGACCGTTCGTCCGAGTGAGTGTGTGCCTGTGAACGAGTGTTCCTACAGGAGGAACTTATCCAACAAAGATCCTGAAAAAGTGTAAAATATCTGTGCCCTGTGCTACACTTAACAAACGATGCGTGAGGTGTGAATTTTGCTACACATAGTGCTCAATTGTACAAAACTTTGCTCTCTGTTCATTGTATTCGAAGTGAATTTGGGAGGACTGAGTCGGATAGCACCCGCATCACATCCAACAGTAGGATAAGCTGGACAAAACGGAATTTCAGAAAATTAAATTTACAAAACACATCGATCTCGGAACTAAGTTCTGCAGGATCTTGCTGCTGATGCTGCTGAAGCAGACTTGGTGAAAGTTCGTTTCGTTCTTGCACAGTGTCCGTGTGTATGAAGGACCGTAGTGGAATTTTATCTCAGATAGTACAGTGAACCGACTTTAAACGGCGATTTGCTATACTTTGTTTGTGCATAACCATATCAGTGTGCTGATCCGGCCAGAGCTTCCAGATTCAAACAAATTTGTCATCGTTGAAGGTACGTTGTGGTATTAAGCACTTGTTAGGCAAGATTTGATCGTTTGAAGCGAACTGAACAAAAAAATCGTCACCCGTATTCTATTTCATGCCCATGATTTACGAGCCCGTGTAAGTGATAATCATTTTCATGTCATGCAAATTATCAGCTTTCGCGCTCTTACGGAATATGATTCTGGAATTCATCGTTGAGGTTAAAGTAGCGCCAAGAGTGCCAAGTGGATTGGTCATAAATTTTTCACTCCATGCCCCTGATTGTTGGTCGATACGATGGTGTTTCGAGATTGCTTGCATATCTGCACCCTTTCAACGCGAAACCGGTACTTTTACCGAAACGATTCTCGTTCGCCCCCAAATCGAATCGACCGCCCCAAGGAATGGAGACTATTATTACGAGGACAGTACTTGCCGTATATACACAGAAGAGTGAAAAAAAAAAACACGTCCAAAACATTCTTTTTCTTATGCGAGTGCAATATTCTTCATCGGTGAAAGTTGTCCGAACATGTTAGGTTCTTTGGGTCATCCTTTTGCCGTTTTAGTTTGCTGCGTGTTCAACGGATGTAACTTTTTTTTTTTACTTTAAATTTTCACAATTTTCCAAATTGTTCTCCCGATAAAATCAATTTGCCTCTTATGGTAATTTAAATTTATGCTTGCCCGCTGGCAGTGGGTAAATCACGTTCCAGAACATGGAAACTTTCCCATTTAAATCGCACGACGAATAAAAATAACATTACAACCAGTTCCTTTTTATTACCCATCGAGCCAATCGGTATTTCATAATGAACTCGTGAACCACATACGGAACAAGTTATCCGTTAAGGGGTTCGTCACCGTTTCGATCAGCACACCTGATCGTGAAGGACAACGATGCTGGAAACGTATGGAATGCATCGGACCCCGAAACTGTACCGCAGCAAGCTCCTTTTTATCTTTCCACACGAGCAACTGCCATGAGAGAATAATGTAATTATGATTGATCTTCCCTTTTCGCTCCATCCCATTTGTCGATCGTTTTGCTCCCAATTATGTTGTATATGATTATGGAACGGACAGGAACGTCAAACAAGCGTCAAGTACCATCGGATCGGTAGCGACCGTGAGGTAAAGAAAACGACACGTTACACTTCGTTTAATTTTTGACGATAATCGATTCCGAGCGCAATGCATACCGCAAAGCTTACGACCCGCAGGCTACACCGGAATGCTTGTTATTAAGTTGTGTACTTTGGAGACGCTTTGCGAATAACATTAACCAAATGAGTGTGACATTTGCCCGTTCGGCGTCATTGTCATTGGTTTGGTGCGGAAGAGGGCGAGTAAACTTGACCGACAAAAAAATGCTCCTTACACTCGTTTTCGTCACGAATTTGGTTCATAACAATCGCTGTTCAACACGCTGTCCGACAGCATTGGATGACCTGTTGGGCAGGGTTGTACTTCTCACGATTATGGTAATCATCGTCCGGTCAGCTGATGCGGTAGTACTCTATCGTATACCACTATTTAGAGCACTCAAACTTTACCGATAATCCGCGGCATCAACGAGATCACACAACCGGAACCATTTTGACGAATTCACGATGCTGCCATCTTTCCTCATTACAATCGATCATAACATGATACGACAGCGGATGTTTTGCTGTTCTTGCGTTTCCCTAATGGACTCATCATCGCTGACCCACGAGGTCACTCCGTCACATTCCGACGCGACCTAATCATCACCCAGGTTGTCTACGTAGTTGCTAGATACAAAAAAATAACTTCGAGATCCCTTTTATTCATCACACATTACAGTCGAGGTCGGGTGCAGGAGTTCGCTAAATCGATGCTACGTCCCATGGATAAACATAATCCAAATTATCGTACTCGACTGCACACTCATTTACACGCACACATACTCACATGCGGATAATTAATAGGCAAACGATTTAAGCATCCTCCTTGGCGCATCTTTGCGCTCACGAAGCGACTAATTAATTTTGCCACATTGCCTTCAACTGTGCGGTCAGCGTTACTTCGCGGCATCGCCAGCGACCGGTTCTTCTCTTAAAGCGGTTAGCTAAATATCTAGAACCGATCGGATATAAAAGCGATGATGTGCTGTGTCTTTGATTTTATTGCACCCGCAGTGTCTAGTGTTTCTCAAAAAGATTGATTATTTCCTTTCAAGCTGCCATCCCAATAAGGGTTCATACCAATTAACCTACGGGTAAACAAGCTTCAGATACTTCAAACAAAACTATAAGAAGAAGTGTCTTCTGACTGTGAAAACTTATTTATCAGTACCGAAACCCAACATTTAATCTAAGCCTTCCGCTTTTTCTACCTTCTGCGCAACGTTTACAATGATTAACTGCATAATTGTTGTAGAAGCTTCCTTCAAAATGTAAACGAACTCCCGCTTATTTAGTCTCGCAACGACTTCAAATGGCCTTGACATTCGTTCCGCTTCATGATTGGTCAGTTTGTGTTTCTCGCATAACCGCCCGGCAAGCTCATTTTCATTTTTCCCACATACATACACACACATCACCCGAAATCACATCCAACGGAGCCATCTTTCCAACTGTCTAGTGATTCCAAAAATTGCTACCGAAAGCATCGTAACCCGATTCTTCGACATGCTTGTCCATGAAGACAGTTTAATTAACGTTAACAGACACGAGGCGCAACGTCATGTTGCATGTTCTTTTCAGTGCAATCGTCACCCGGAACATGGCTGGTAACTGTCAATTGTCCAATTTAATGATAAGAAACACAGCGCTTCCGTAACCGGAACGTTACGTTGCGCATTCTTCAGTTAAATCACGCCGATTCGGCTGAAGACCTTCAGGTTTTTGGTGATGATGATGACTGCATTTAAAATCGTAGCTTGAAGTTTCGTGTGTGTTTGGTTTGTTTTCAGTAATTTTACTTATTTTACTTTTTTTCTTCTTTTTTTAACTGGCGACGCGCCACAATTCATGCCACACAAACCGATCGAGCGCCGGTATCGTACGGTCTTCAACCAAATACGTGCCGGGTGTTGACCGATTGTGTGGCTTGCCGTGCATCATTGGCTTGTTCGATCAATTACCGAATTTTAATTTGATGACACGCTTCTCCACACCACCGTGAATACTGACAACGAACTGCAAAGTGTCCTCGATCACCCTGAGAATAAAGCGTGCGCTCGGGATGCTTCCCGGTATGGTGCGAAGCGGCTAAGACTATCATTCCGCAAGTCCGACCTGGGTCCTAATTTTGGCATTGATCAGTATTCCGCGCGGATGGTGAACGATTTGAGCATTCGCAGTTATGATTTCGTTGTCCGTTTGGCCGTTTTCTACCAACGAGCTTGTGGAACAAAATCGTACGAAAACGAGGAAGAATTTCACTTGCAATGACGACAGTGACGCTTATCTGGGACATACGAATGAATATTGATCAGAAAGGTGGAATTCAAATGTTGAATAGGATTTCGCTTTCAGGCCCATCAATTTGGGAGAGTGAAATTTCGATTCTAGACAAAATTTGTATCTATACATTTAGGATACTAACACAATTCGTAAATAGAATAGAATATTTGTTCTTTAAAGTCATACAATTATAATGCGATTTTTTTGTGAAAATCTTATGAAAAATTTACAAGCTAACTCAACACGTAATACCTTCAATGCTAAGAAAACAAAGCGGCCGAAAGTGATCGTGTATATGATTGACTTACGCATTTCGATACAAAAGACTACATCCGTACAACAAGCAACGAACCCCAGGAATCCCTAAACATACAATTCGCGGTTTTTTTTATCCGCGCCATTATGGCTTTGTTCATTTGTTTGCTTGTTAAAATACAAAAGAAAAACCCTTAATCAGCTAATAGATCCCGTCTTTCTTTGTATCAAGCACACCGAAGCCATTGCCGATTATTAATGATGTAAAGATGCCTCATTCCATTGTTTTGCTGACACATTCACTTATCGCCTATTTGAGTCATATTTAAATCGCATCTAAGCAACTGATAATCATAGTGATTTTAATTTCCACACGAATAAAATGGAAGAAACGCACACATCTCAACTGGTGACTGATCTCCCAGCCCCTTCTTGGCGTGCTTCATGAACTCCAATGAACGGAGCAGCCTGGTGGCATTAATTAAAAACGATACACCTTGCATTGTATGCCAAAGCGCACCCAAGCTCAAAGTCAAACAGAAAGGTTTTGTTTGCTCTATCTATAAATCGTTTTGAGGGTAAAAACATCCACAGTTCCAAAAACAAAACCTGCTTTCGTTTATAGCTGCTAAACTATGCGATGTCAATACCATAGATTAGCTTTTGTTCTTTGCGGCTCGAAACATTCTCACCTTCGCAAGTACGCTCGACATCATCAAACTTTTGCAGACATCTTTCGCAAAACTTTTATGATCTCCGGTCGTCCCTTTTTTCAACCCGCTTTTATCGTGCATTCATTTGCCGGTCCATGCTTCTACTTGGTAAGTTTGGCGAGGTGAATCTTCGCCTCAGAGCTCGTCTTCCACAACATCACAACACAAGTGTGCGAACCTGCTCTCAGCGAATCCCACCGGTCACCGGACATTTACGACATGCTCCAGGAATTTGCATAATTTCGTCATATAAAATAATAAACACTCACGCGTGTACATGGGCACGGGTATGACGATTCACGTCGACCAGATTGGACCCGAATGACATAAAGACGGCTGGAAGATTCAGCATATAGCTGAAGTCAGGTAAACCCGCTCGATTCCACCTAACGCCGTGGTGAGCCATTAGCTCGGTACGGATGCATTAACTACCGGCATCCGCGGGGGTCACCCGCATGTAGCGAAACCATGTACCATGTACACAAGTCGCAAGTTCAAGGCCTATGGCATCATCAGTATCAGCATCATCATCATGCCCATCATGATGTTACTCGTTGTCGGCATGGTGCTGTCCATCCATTAACTTCTTGGTGCTGCGTTCTTTAAGAACACGGGTAACAGAACCATTAGGGAAACCCCTCTACAATACACACGCACAAAACTTACGGCATCTTCACGCGTTAGGTGCTTCTAGCAGGTTTAACAGTACATTCCCCTGACCGCATGCTACAGATCGAAAGAATGTCGAAACAAAAGATCGTTCACCTCGATCGATGTGAAAGTATCGAGGCTGGTCGAAAACAAAAATTGGGCCACCACTATTGATGGTGACAATTTTTCAGCAACTCACACAAACAACAAAAACCAGCTTAAAAACCATTCGCGTCCTGTTCTATCTTTCTTTGCCACTGCGCGCCAAAACAGACGAGCAAGACTATCGGGAGGATGAGCTTCGCAAAACTTGAACCAACGGACCGGAAAGAAGATAATTTTTCGTTCTTTTCACCACCAAACCGCTGTTCAAACACATTAACCTGATCCGGTGTATACCAGTGCGGATTAAGAGAAATGGGCGGCGCGACATACATTTTACCGATACTGCCGCATCCTTCTCACACCGGTTGCTGTTCATCCTACAATCATCTCAGACCATGCGCTAAGAACGAGAATACGGTTAATAAAAATAACTTTTCCCACCTTCCTGTCTAACCCACCGAGATTGTCAACGGTTCGCTTGGGTAGAACTTTGATAAACAAAGCATTCGCTCAAAATAAGGCCACCAAAGGGACACGATCGCATATGCAAAGCGAGAGAAACCAGTTTTTTTTGTTGTGTGTGCGAGTGTATTTATATTTCTTCGCTTATTCTTTCTTTTACTTTTAAAAATGGCAACATTTCAACGAAATCTCCACCACACCGGATGGACAGCAAAATTGGCGATAGCTTAAGAATAATATAGGCCCCAGGAGAAACTTACAGAGTTTTTTTTATGCAAACAAATAAACAACACAAAAACCAACAACTAAACAAAACACTGCCCAGCTCTTCCAATTAGAACAGAAACCAACTGAAGGTGACTGCATATCTTATAAATGGCAAACAGCGCTACACTTTAGTTTGTGCCATGCAAACCACCAAATCTGTACCACAGCTATGTGAATTCGCAATGGAAAGTTGTGAGCCAGTTTGACTCACCTTCTCGTCGTGGATTGTCGTCGTCACCCCTAGTCGCACCCTGCAGCGTCCGAAAACGGTGCTAATAAGACCGAAAATTAGACCAAATGTCAGTTTGCGGAACAACCACGGCACAGGTGGTTTGTTCTGGTTTTGGCTTCCCGTTTGCCTACTTCGGCGAACAGACGAGCGAGTAAAAAACAGAAACGAGTGCACGAACAACATGCCGCAAGCATGCACAAGCGACATCTAAATCTGACAAGTGTTACCGAACTAGGATTAGTGCGCGGCGTGCTACATTCGCAAGCTCAATGAGATGCACGGGCGTGATACGATCGCGAAAAGAAAGAGCGACTGAATTATTCATACACAAGCGCACGGTCAGGAAGGCAAGATTCGTAAACGACCTTTAAACATGCGCCATGAGCGCACGTTACGATGTAACAAAATCACAGGAACGGACAATGGCTGAACAAGCGGAGCAAAGACAAAACAAACACCGACCGGGACTTCTTCGCCCGGACGATAGGATCAATTCCCTATTTCCACTCTTTAAGGGAAGCAGATTGATCGATCGGCGGCATGTACAAGATATCTGTGGGATGAGATCGCAATGCAAAATCAGTTCTCGAGCGCAGAAAGCCAAGTGCACAAACTGCAAAATTGCCCTAATGCCCCCATATTCGATCGTACCAAGTCAATAAATTAACTCCACCAAATGAGAAGGAAAGGAGATAGGAATCACGGGAACACGGGTGAAAGTTGGATTAAACAGGGATAATCTTGCTTATTATGGCCATGGACACCAACGCTCGTAACAATATTTTATTTCGCAGAACACCAGCATCCTGCTTGCTTTTCTTCATCATCGCCGAGAACGTGTCTACTTGCGTTTTTTACTTCCAAAACAGCTAATACGATGTGGAATCATAAATTTTTCCACTCCTATCCCAGTTCCATTTGCCTGCGAAGCCTCTTTTCAATGACCTTGTTCACTGACTGGCACTTTCTTTCTTTGTGCGAGGTCGTACAGTACCCGTTTAATATGCCGTTGCCATCATCATCAGCTCCGGGGATACATTTATCCCACCAACATGGATGCATTCGGAGCGTCTTACGTCACCCGAATGCAATGCAAACATTGGCACAGGAGTGTCAATCCTGCCACAACTTACAGAGGCACATCGTCACCGAACTGAGGAGAGAAACTAAAAGCCGAACGAAACATCTCGCCACTGCTCACGCCTCGTTTTATGCACCAGTGTGAAGCGACTCTGGCCCCCCATTTAATAAACTCATCAGCAAACCAGCGCACCGCAGAACAAATAATTGAGCGCAAGCGTTAATACGCACGCATTGTTGTTTCGATGCGTTTGCTGTATTTGCTTTGTTATTATTTTTTATTGTTTTGTGTTGTTTTACGGTGTTTTTTCTCCCTCTTTTCACATTTTGCACTCCCTCAAATGCAACCGCAAACAGTTTTCCATTCTGTTGCCAATTTTCGTTCCGGATCTTGTTTTCCGTTTTCGGGCCACTTTTTACATCTCTATTTCGCCGTGCACGTGCTCGTATGTGGTCCATTTTGTTGTTTTATCCTTTTTATTTGTTGTTTTTTTTTGTGTTTTTTGTTGGCCTCCGTTTGGTTTTTCGGGATGGGAACTTAACGAACCATTCATAAATTCCCATCACTACCATTACCCGCCGAAAAGTGCATACTGCATGCCGCAAACCTCAAGCATCAACCACAATCACCACCACTGGCTCGGTGCACCCGACGCTCGCGCACACACACAGAAGTTCGGCACAATCGCAATCGATTGCATTTTTGAACGAATTCACCAATCGTGCAATCCCGGGTGGATCAAGTTGGAAATGAAATAAAAGAATGATTCTCAAACGAAACAAAAAATTCCAACAACATTGAAAGCACTCACACACCACACACAGCAGCACGGTTTCGTCCTTTAATAAACACGCTAGCGATTGGTACTGACCATGGGTTGAGAAAAGTAACGGTACACGCTTTGAAAAATTGACCGATAAACTGGAATCGGTGGATGAATCTCTTCCTCCTTTCCTTATCCTTTCCACCCGGCAAATCGATTGAGACAGGAAATGGAAATCGCAAAACCTTGCGCTATCCACAATGATGCGGCCTTTGCTTTGAAAGGTGGGAAAAATCAACATTCTCACCCCAAATCTCCCCCCATAACCATACAAGTATGGTTGAAAAGTATTGGAAATGAAAAATCGTTCACCCCGGCAGTAGCGTGGCGACCAAAAAATGAGCACACATTTTTATACCGCTTTTGTGTCCTTTCCCGTACCGCACGTTGATGTTTATTCCTCGGCCGTTCCACCCGAACAACAGTAGCGTTATTATTTAGCAGCTCAATAGCGGTCGGTTAATTTTCCTCCCTTTTAACGTTTAACTGCGTTCCCTTTTAACTGCGAAAGCGAACGTTCGATTGAAAATTGCACTTTTTTACGTGCCAGGAATATTTGCGCGTTTTAGTATTTTCGCAATTCACCGTGCTTTCCGGTTTTGATCAAAATGGCCCAACCGCACATCTCAACATTTGCTAGTCAAACAAACAAACAACAACAACCACGTTGACCAACGGGCGCCCCTCCCGGTCGGGCTGATTTATTTATTTCTACACTTTTTTTATGTTGCGATTCCCTTCGCTTCACTCATTCTATTATCATTTTTGGGATATATTTTTATATTTAAAATTATTTTTCCGAAGCTTGAAGTTCTGTTTCGCGTTGCAATGGAATGTTGGTACAAATTAACTGAATCATAGATGTGGAATGGGTTTGTTACGATTAAAATCCGTGGCTTGATTGCAATCATTGTAATTAAGGGAAAAACAGCTGTAAAAGAGAAAATATTTTAAATGGTGAAAACCCTAAGCACTAATGGTAGGAACAATTAAAACGAAATGTAAAATTGTAAAAGCAAATAAAACATGTTGTCATTGGCTTGATATTTTAAATTGTAAATATTATCCTTTTTTGTTGAGTGTATTGCTGTGAAATTAAATACCTGAATATTTATGACGTTCAATCCACTCGTGGCTGTTTTTATTATATCTACGAGTTGTATACAGATTATACAGTCCACAACATAACTCGTTAGTTTTTTCGTTAAAATATAATCGTTACTTATCGTTTGTATGGATAATGGTTAGTTTTTTTTAGTTTAGTTTAACTAGAAAAGGTGAAGAAAAAGTTAAAAATGTAATAATGCCCAGTTGTATATAGTATAAAATTACGCCTTATAAGTAGTGAGTATAAATTTTGGGATTGGCTCGAAGGCCGAGGAGATAACGGCACCGGTCTTCGAACGGGAAGGACAGAGATTCAAATCCCATTCAGGCCGCTCCCCCGTACAACTGGAAAATCTGGTGGTCTTCAATTTATGTATCTAACTGTATAAAGAGATTCCAATAAAATAATTTACCCTTTTTTATAAGCTTTATCAGCTCTCAAACACTCACGTTCACACCCTGCAAAAGCTTAACTGTTAATCTGGGCATCCTAATGTACCTATCATTTCACACAAGTTTCGAATAAATATTTAACTCTGTTCATGCGGATGATCTTAAAGAACCATAGTGCAATTGCTTCAAATTTAACCAGAGCATTTAATTCATTCACTTCAAATCTTCATGTTTGCTTTTTGAAACCAGTGACACCTTCATTATTACTCTAGCTATTACTTCCACGCGTATCGATCATTATCAAATCAACTGTGTTAGCATACCAATTTGCCCTAACCCACGAACATCAATCGCACGTGATGCATCGAACAGACAGTTGCTCAAAAGCTTACGGTTCGTTTGGAATCATGCGTGAATAATGGTCCCCAAAGAAATTATTTTCCGCCCTCCTGACTACACCAACGCTAACGGACGCCGATGGCCCATGGCTTACCGGTCGCTAACGGCAACGTTGCAATGCACCTGATACATAATTATTGCATGATTTCATGCAATTATTACCGTTAGCTCGAAGGTGAAAATATATTCGAACGTGGGCCCTTGTTCACAGTGGTCATCGAACCGCACGAGATGAAAGCATTCTGCGGATATCCTTCAACGGGCTACTAAATCTGCGCTCCCAACGCGCCAGAGCTCGAGGGCAGGGAAAGGCAGGGGCATCATCGGGCGTCGCATTGGCCGCCTCTAATTGATTTATGGCTTTGACTCGTTGAAAGTCCTCCCTTTTCCGGAAAGCACATGCGCATCCAAAAAGTCGTACACGGTCGGAAGGATTACGATCAATTTTCTCGCAAACATCGTACCTACCTTTGATAGCTGGGAACAGGCTCTACCAAAAGTTCTCGTGCTTGGCCCGCTGATGATGTATTTCGGTCGCAGTTTGACCTCATGGCCAGCTTGGCGCCAGCGCTATCGTCGCCGACCGTTGCGGAAGGATCAGTTCTAATTAGACGCCAATCGATTCTGATTACCACCGTGCAATTAGCGAAAGTGTTTCTGCGACAGCGTACGCCGAAGCACACAATTTATCACAACCTTATGTTTTGCTACATTCTTTAATCGATATTTTCTCATTTCTTCATTTCAGGTAAGCTTCTGTCGAATATTGTGTAAAACTCTACGAATCAGACGAAACTAACAGCACATAGGCTAGTAACAACAAACATTGTAAGTAGTACCTAGGAAAGAGTTTGCAGAATCATCTCTTTGTGGAAGAAATTTTGAAAAAATATTATAACAAATACTATAAAACAAATTACAATAGAATGTGAATTATGATTACTATCGTATTCCAAATCCAGGCCGAAGTATAGAAACAACCGAACTTAATGTAGGTCAAATTTGGACAAACCATCCAATCTAGTTTATGATGGAACCGTAAGAATCTTGCCCTAGACCAATTGTTCTCGTAACCGGTCATAACTGGTAGCACCGAAAACATTATGGGCTGAAATAACTTGCTTTGAAATTTTTATGCCCCTAGACAAGAACTCCTATAAAACGAATGTTGTTCTTGCCATACTCTTGCTTCTTAGCTCTTATCACTCTTAGAGCGTGACAAGGTCGTAAAACGGGCACGGATTAAATCGCCATAAAGTTTTTGCATTCCACCGCCAGGAGCCCGACGGTGGCCTTTGCCCAAAACATCACGAGCACCGATTTTCATCCGATTAACACACAATGAAAACCCATTAACGCTTGAATCGATTCTTTTCGAAAACTACACTAACACTTCTTCACCCGAAACCCATTACCCGTATCATCGTCAGTGCTAATGGTATTTTATTTGTCAAGCGTTTGTCTAATGACTCAACTGCGGATAACGTTGTTCGTGTTCGTTCGTTGGGATTCGTTCGGTGCGTCACAATATCGGTGACCTACTAAGATCCCGAAATCGAGCCGCCGCCTTGAGCCACCGACAGTTTCCTTCCAGTGAACGTGACGGCACGTGACATCAGCGCGTACGCAAATGAGGACACCTTCCCATAATATTTCTGCGCGTTCTTTGTCTGAGAAATCTTGCCCCCGTGCTGAGAGATTCTGCACCACCGAACGGACCATGGACCCTTTACCGTGTGTGATATTTCGCGCAAAACTGCAACAAATCTCTGTACCCACCGACCGGTGCAGGGCGAGCTTATTCAATTACCGAATGGTAAAAATATGAGCATCCCATATCGTGGTCGGCAATATTCGCCCCACGTATGTACCACGGGCATTACGTGGGAGACGACGATAAAACGGCGGGATGGGCGGAATGAATTCGCGGCGACAACGCGGACAAAACCACCGTTGACCCATTTTGCAACGTCCGGGAAACCGGTTCGATAAAGATCACCCCAAACTCATGTCCTCACCTATTTATTTAGTTGCTGGTGGAGTTTTGATTGTTGTTGTTTTTTTTTGTTTTCTTCTGTGTCCTTCTTTCGATGGCACCCAACATCCTACATGGGAAAGCGGAACATCATTTGAGGAACTCGTGTATTTTTTTTCCCCTCCGATAGGTATCCTGCTGCACCGGCAAGTGCAAGTGCTGCAGCCGGAACGTACGGCGTACCATTAGAACCACGAAAGTTCAGTTGATGTGCCAGTTCGATTGGATACGAAAGAAGCTCGCGAGTTGCAATGGAAAGATCTAGCGGAATTTTGTGTTTTACTCCTCGCAGCTCGATACACCCAGCATCCGTAATCCAGGGTGACCATAATTTAGCGCAAGTCGTGATGGTTCGCGTACCATCTGCATCGTTCTACGAAGAGTTTGTTATCTTTCTTTTTTTTCAATGCTCTCGGCAGCCAAGTTGCTAAGATTCGCCTGGTTCGCGAACGCTCACCATAGCTTTACCTACGTAGCTTGTTCGTGTGTGTCAACGAAGACCTAGTGCCGGTTAAGCAAACACATGGGCACATGAATGCTGATAAGCTATTATTAAACGATTCTCATACGTGGTTGAGCGTACCAACTTTTAGCGCAAAGTGATAGTACGGTGGAATTACACAGGAAAAAAAGCCAACTGATGAGACCTCGATATTTCTTCCCATTTAACACAAAATAAAGCTTCAATCTAAGCGACATGCAAAGAACAAAAAATATGCTTGTCATCCATCATAGAAGCAGGCTGTCCTGGCTTTGTTCTTGCCATTTGAGGGGAAGAGAACTTCCACTTCAATTTAGACATGCGGTTGAGATGCCATAAGAAACGCATTACTTCCTGCAATCTATCCATCCATCTTGTCCAATCACAACATTCCAAACGTCAGACCTAGCAGAAAGACGACACACTCAGCAGTCAGCCGAACGTTACCATTAATTAGTGACTCGCTGTAAGTTTATCGTCGCTGCCGTGGAGGCTTTAAAGTACGCAACAAAAAACTGCAACCATCATAGACAACCTCGAAAGTTTGTTGCACGGTAGTGTTTGTCAGTGCGTTTGTAGCATGATTGCAATAAATTCCTCGGTCTCCCTCGCGACCAATAGAAGATGCTCCAACCAGTTCCATACATGCACGGTAGCAAGTTGACAACGAGCTTTTTTTTTCTAGGGCTTCATTGCATCGCCTAGTCGTGGTCGCGATCCATCTCATCTGACAATTGCTCCTGTCATGTTGTACAATGTGCAAAACTAGACGATCAAAGCGAAGATGCCTTCTCCTTATTATCACGTTCAGGGGGGTAAAAAAGAGCTTCGATCCTTCTTAGAACTCCGTCCTGCTTGACGAACAGATGTGAAATACGATATGTTTCTTCGCTACCCATCCGCAACCAAATCGTTCGTCCATAACCCAAGCCAAACGAGGATGATTGATTGCAGGCGGGAATTATTTGATGAATCATTTCGCGCAGGCACACTTTAGTCATTGAACTTTATCATCACATCATCATCATCAGTGCCGCCAACAACTCCGTATTCCATCGTGTGGAGCTTTAAAGGGGAGTGAAAAATTGTGGTCCCTCAGTATGCTGATCGTTCGTGCGCCTCGAAGCTGTGTCTTTGGACGGATAGGTATCATCCTTTCGTCAGCCGGCAGTGGCAACAAAATTGAAGGCGTAAGAAACCGAGTATTCGTGGCCAATTTTAACCCACTATGAGATCACTCTCGATGCTTCTTCGTACTACAGGGGAATTGATTTTCCGTTCTGCCACATCCAGAAGTTTTTCGATGTTTTGTTATTCTAACTGCTCTTTTGTCGCGATTCTTCAGTGCCGCGATGGTCTAACACACTGACAGGATGGGTAATAAATTACCTCAGCATCCGGTTTGAGTGTCGGTTTCGGGATCGATTCACCCATTTAACCCATACGCTCCCTTGCCATTTCCTTCCCATGAATATTCCCCCTGCTTTAATGCCCGTATTTGATTGATCACTAACAATCGTTCAAAACCTTTAGCAGAAGGGTTCGCGATTTGATGCTTTTGATTCCTTCCTACGACGTATCCGTCTCATATTTTCGGTTTTGTTTTTGTCTTGTTCGGTTCAGACAGTGTTTACGCTTCAGAAAACCACATAATGCTCACCGAATCGTTGGGTGGAATAATTCGCTTCAACTAGTGTTACATGGATCGCGAACACCCCGTCCACCATTTTGCCCCAAACCTCGAAGGATCTGCCCCGGGGACGTTGTTTATTGCAAACTGAAATTGTCAAATCAATTTGCTCAGCACACGTGTCCAGTGGAAATGAATTTGGTCAGATATCGAAACACGGGACTCGATACTATAGCTGGTGGCCCGAGTGCGTAATAGATTTGAAACGATCTCACCATAGCCCTCGGCACTCCGCAGATCAACCAACTAGCAAACCGCTTGCCTACCTTAAACCAATCCAATTCAATATTCACTACTACTACTACTATCGCAGTGGGAGGGACACGTGGCCAGGCTAACGTGCACGGTTGAGTTTGCTTGCCCAGGTACGTGTCTCGGCAACTTGATGATAGGTGCCATACCATTTGCTTCAATCAAGCGAACCTCCACAAACGCATTCGGCAAACGTCCACCGTCCGCAGGATCTGGCAGGTGGATCCTTCTAACTCACAACTCGTTTCCCACCTCGTTTCCAGACCGTTTACCACTAATGGGGGAGTATTTACGGTAGCTCCATTCCAATGGTACGCCCACCCACACGGTTCCCATCGCTCACTGGCGTTTGATTCTTTGTTCTCAAAATGCGGAATATTTCACCTTCCAACGGCCGAAACTGCAATGGCTATTTTTACAGATGAGAAATACGTGAGGTGCCTTAATATTTCGATTAGCGTGCTCTGCGCAAATGTTTGTGTGTAAAGCGAAAGACTTTGTCGATTCGCATGTGGTTGCTTCTCGCTGGCCCCGAACCTTGTCTGGGAAACCCGCTTCTGTCAAAATAAATGGCTGGCAGTAAAAATTTATCCCACATTTTCGTCCATCCGCATTGCCCCTGCCGGGCCGGGTGTTGTTATTGGCCTTGCGTATTTCTTCCTTAAGTTGGCATCCCGATGCATGGTTAATGTTTGATGGTTCAAGGAATGTTCGAACTGGTGTGATGGCATATGGGTTTTGTAGAATGGGTTAGTATATCCGATCGATAGCCCAACGGCAATCGTGGGAAAAATGGTGCAAATGTGCGTACTGTTACACATCCTTTTCGACAGCTTTGAATCAATCAACAGCCAAGAGTTTAAGGAGCAGTGGTGTAACTGTGTGTGCCGGTGGATACGTGTGGTAGCAATGAAATGGTTATTTATCCTATTCCTTGTTTTGCTAATAGCGTTTTAATGTTTAAAACGTAAATTGTATTTTAAACAACGCATTGAAGCCTAAGAGTCTCCAGCTGATTGTATAGGAATTGCAATGTATAAAAAATCTTTTTAATTTTTTTTTCTGTTTGGAAAGCTCAATAGTTATACATGATATTTTTTTTTTCCACGATGACAGCTACGTAGCAGTATTGTCAACTTTATAGTTACTAGGTCTGAAATATTCATGCATTTAAATTCAATGTTGCAAAATTGGCCATACATTCCATTTTTGTTTCGACCCGAAAACTCTAAGTTTATAGCAAAAACGGTTGTTTTTAATATAATTTTCTTCATAAGTGCTTGATTTAAATTCTGCATACCTGTAATTTGTATTTAATAACATTATTTTCATACAAAATGTCATAAAATAATATTTTAGCTCTCCTAGTCGCCATGTAAAACCTTAGAATTGTAATAAGCTTCTTCATTCCTGCATGTAATGTGTAGCTTATATAAAATCCTACAGTCAAAATAATGTAAAGAGGCTTTATTTTTAAGATAATTCTAACAGAATTTATTGTAATGTCAACATTCCTGAACATAAAAAAACATTACTACATGTTTACCCTAGCATAGTACAAACCATCTCCTGCCAACAGTATAAACAGTGGCATCTTTATCACCTTTGAATATACAGACACAATTCAACAATAAAATAGTATTCATTTAAACAATTTCAAAAATCTCACCCTTTATGTCAATCGTCCCACTCTACGCCAAAGCTTATCTGGAACATAAAAAAAAACAACTCAGATCCTCCACCACTGGGATGCAGCTCGCCTATCGCAAAAGTCACAATTAACAAATAATTGACATCACAGACAAAATGTAATCCTCGATAAGTTAAAGTCCCCATAAACAGTCTAGCAGCATTCCAGTACCACAGCACATTCGAATGCTGCCTCATCGCAGCGACTTCTACATTCATTCTTCGCATCCACGCCCAAAACGGGGAAGCGCGCTACCTTTTGCCTTTTACTGCCCATCGCAAACGAGCCCACAACGAAGAGCGCCAATTGCAGAAACGGTGGCCCCTGCCGTACCACCACGCACGACACTTCACAATGCCGAGGGGTAAATTCCGACCCGGTAAGCGTTTGTATAAATTATTAAACAGCTCACCAGAACATCGCAATCGGTCCCGATGGAAAAGAGCGCGAGGGATTGGATCAAAATATTTTCCACTCCATAAAGAAACGACCGTTCTCGGAGCAATAGATTCGGTCCAGCAGCACCCGCAAAACCTATCCCGTTTGAGAGTACGGACGAAGGATATGGGGTGGGATAGGACAAAACGCTCCACCAAGGGGGGATAACAACGAAGGTGATGATGGTACGAGGGTGGAATCCCAAAGATAGCTGTAAAATATGTAAAATAATTCCCCTCCCTCACATCGACTCGATGGGGTGTTTTTGTTGCCGATTGGTGTGCCTTTTCTAGTGTGCTTTATTCGTACCCACTCTTAATGTTCGTCCTTCGTTCCATCTTTCACTTGTTCGCTTGATCGTTACACATTCTTTCGGGGCGTCCTTCACGCAAAAGTCTCTGATCCTTGTATCGGGATTCACCATTTAATAGGAAGGGTAAAATGAAACCCGAGGTTGTTGCTGTAAGGTAAACAACTTTTTAACGACCCTGGCGCCATCGGACCCAAATACACGCACACACACACACATTGGTATTAGTAACTGTGCCAACTGTTGCACGATTGCATCATTTCGGTGATCTTACAAGCACAGGTTCACTCGACCGGAAAATATGCAAATTAATTAACACAAACACACACCACGAGTCCGCATTCTCGCACATCGCCCAGATGAAGCTGAAGCACAAAATACCAGGTTTATACGATAAAAAAGACATAAAACGCACACACACCACTTCCCACATTCCATCTCTCACTCGTACGCAAAACGGATCAATCCCGATGCAAATTGTCATCACACTTCTGTGCATCGGTGCATCCCTCCATCGAACCGAGCCCGGGTGAGAGATCAATGATCTTTACGCTTCGTACAGCAGAGGAAAAACATACCGTCATCGGCTCATGTTTACCGTTGCGATTATCGCGTCAACAGCTTGCGCAGACACAATACCACCCAAGTACGTTGCAGAGGCAATTGCAACCGGCCTAGCATAACGAGATCACCCGCTGGGCCGTTTGTCACTAGCGAGCTCCACCATCTCCCTGCCCTTTCCTATCTGGGATGATACATCTTCCCTCCTGTGCTTTGTCGTCCAACGTCGGTGACTAATTGAGGCGAAGTATACAAGAGTGGACACGAGTGCACAAATATTTATCAACTCCTGTGTCATCCTCAAATGGAAAATCCCTCTTGAGCACAAAGAGCTCCATGTGAAACCCGGTGCGAAGCACGGTGAATCAAATTAGGTTCTAACGATTTGTACAATTGGTTCTGCTTCTGCTCGTCGGAACGTTCGACACTACCGGTAGAAGCTTAGTTCTTTCTCTTCCAATCCAGCAGGGTGTAAACAGCCATCGTTAGCCCTAGGGCAGACGCGTTCAATACACTGCTTGCCCTTTCCTGGTGACGCAGAATGCAACGCCCGTCCAGTTGCATCAGGATAAGGAACTCCCTGGGACTCTGGGACCATTTAACCTCCATTTTGGGATAGTCTCCCAGGCGGTGGCTCCTCCTGATGGTTAGTGAATGGTCATATGGTATAGTCAACCAATTTCCTTCGAAAGGGGAGCATAACGATCACGATCGGTGAGAAATTTTATGTCCCCATTGTTTAACTTTGAACGCGAGTATTATGAAACGGGAAAATCGACTGAAGAATCAGTTCTGAGGAGTGTGTCCCCAATATCCTCCTAAAGCATGTAACTGTAATCAAAAGCGCAACTCCCTCTCTATCCCTTTTTTATTTCTTTTACCCAACCAACGATACGCTGCATTTCTTGTGAATTTCCAGCTCACTTTTATACTCCCAAATTCCATCTCAAACCTATTTAAAAGGTACTTCCCAACTTCATCGTTGGCCTACGCTTGGTAATGCAATTTTCCCCGACGCCCCTTAACCACGTAGCACAACTTTTGGTCAATTTCATCGCGGATTTTCCAATTAGGCGTTATTGCTTCATTATCGGGTTGAGTTTTCAGTATCGGAGTTTGTGTAGATTTCATACCACCCTGCACCATCATGTAGGCCACGCTCGCGGGTAGTTTCGTTCATTGTCGGTGCTTCGGCATTTTCCGATCATTAACGCGGAAGCTATGATGACCAACACGATGGAAGATGGTAAGATACTTACCCGGGCCGATAACGACACTATCGTGATCGCGATAAACTTCCATAAATGGCTTCGGCTTTCAGATTTGCTTCCCAAATTAGTGAAATAGGAAAAGAGGAAATCGTTAGTGCTTTCACGGAGTAACCGTGCAAGTGCTGTAACAGGCAATCATGGTCAAATATTCTGTGCAATTTGGGTCAATTGCAAATAAATCTAGCTTATTATCCAAAAGCGAACGAATTGGCTATTTCACTGTTGGTGGACAATAAGGAGCATAATACTATTCCTTTAACAAATAGGCATATTCGTGTTTTCATTATTGACATGTATCTGAATGGAACTAATTTGAAACACGGATTGAATATTTAGTTTAATGATTATATAGACCACAAATGAACGTATTGTAAAATTTCACCATTGATAACCTACAGACAATATATTCATTGCACTAACGCAAACATTCTCAATCACTAATATATTGAAATATACTATAACACTAACAGATAGACGATGTGCAGGGCTTCAAGTAAGCTCAATAACTTATCCCAGTCGCTCAAAAACTGTAGAACGATACTCCAAAATTGTCGACACTCCAATAGTGTTGAATAGTGTTGACGAGTCCAAATTGAACCCATGTTTTGAGATTGAAGCTTACCTTTGTTGAAAGACAATGCTAGCGTGAGCTGGCTTGAAAACCCCTGTAAGTGAATCACCGTTTAGGCGCAACTTAGCTGGAGCGAAGAAACAAACGTTTTCGATAATGATCTGCTTCAAATTACAAATTTGACTGTTTGCTAACCATCCCGAGCAAAAGCCAATGAACCTATAAATAATGCCGCTCGGATACGAACACGAAACGAAAAACATAAATCCTGCAAACCGTAAACATACTTTAGAGCGCTTCATGAGAACAAATTGTTAAAATAAACAAAACATAAAGAGTGGCGTCTTTTCCAATACTTGCTATCGCTACGTCGCAACGGACGGAGCTTTTGCTGCGTGACATCGCTTCTACCGATCGGGCTTTCGTTTTGCAACGCAACATGTTGTCACACTTGAACTTGAACGCACGCCCGTCAACGGTTGGGATCGGTTCTTTCGCACTTCACTAGATCAAGGCGATCGTGTTTCCGTCCCTCAGACCGTTACGCTCGTAAACATGTGAGCTGCACGATGACGCCGCTCATATTGTAGAGACCGTAACGATCGGTCCGGATGATGTGAATGTCCGACGGTTCAACCTGCCCTCCTACTCAACCGCATTACCGCACCGTTCAGCTGAGCGTTTCTTGTCGCCCAAGAACCAGTTTCTTGCAGCCGATCAAAAAAGGTGCGATTCGCGGACTTCCTCACACCATCAGCGTCCTGTCTCGACAGCAACACCCGTAGTAGAATTGGAAGATTTTATTTTCATGAATCATATGTAAATTTCAGCGAGCTCTTTCGATTTTGTGGTGTACCGTTAGCTCGGAATGTGCATATGTTTTGTTCGAACGTACTGGACCAGCTCAAGTGTACAGGCGGAATCTGCAGAACGGATTCGGAGCAAGTGGTAAGGCGTCGATGTTAATAATCGACAACTTCACCGGCTGGCAAAGTGTAAATGATGACGAGAACGATGATGATAATGATGCTCTTTGAGTCATCAACAAAGCACTACGGACAACCGGAACGTGCTTGTTAGAAACGGACATCATTAGGATGCATTTGGTTCGCGGACAAACTGACCACCCATCCAACACCAGACGGGGTGGTACAAATCATTTTCGCATTATCGGTGCACTTTTGCCAAACTACACACACGCTTGTCCACTGCTCTGGTGTTGTTGCCTATGAGGTATCCACCCAGTTTGCAGAAGGTGATGGGTAGCCCATAATTATTGCTATCGATCCTCTTTGCTATCACAAACCGCACCCCGTGATCGGGAGTCGCGAGATTGGCGTTGGTAGAATAATCATTCTGGTCAGTAGAGAAGGTTCGCCGCTTGCTGCGTTAACTCTGCGCGCACTCATTAGAGCATCTCGGCCATCAGCTGTACCCATTATGAAGTACGTGGTAATGCTTAATGGCATTGATGTGTTATAATGCGATTAGGGTGCGTTTACGGCGCCTAGCACTGTGATTGTGATGCACGCTTGCAATTTGGTATTCAACATGCGCTACAGCGTGGCAAAGCCACAGTTTGGAAATTTGCAAACCAGTCCCACGCCCGACGGTGATGAAAGTACTTAAACGTCAGCCATGCGACCACTGCTGGCAAACGCGCAAAGAGAGTGTCCCCCGGAAAATCACTACGCTGACGATTGTGAAGACCGCCAAACCGAAAATCGATATTTTTCGAAACTGGTTTGTGAAACCGACAGCGGATGCAATTTATACCCTTGATTGAACGTTGCCCGTCAGCGCATCACCCCAATTATTCGGGTCGATTTTTCAACGTACTTTAAGTTCCGGGCCGCAATATCCGATGGAACGCGTTAAAGGTATGATGATGCGTTAAACATTTTCACTTGGTTTATTTCGTCTTCTGCACATTGGGTGCTTGGGGCGACTCAAACAAAAAAGAGCAGGATATTAATAAACGATGAATAAAATTAAATACAAATTAAATCATCGCCCCCAGGCCAGCTCCCCAAAGTGGGTTGTACCGGTGCTATGTAAATCAGGTCCTCGGCCATGCATCAGCAATTGTCGACAAATTATTAACAACGAAATTGATTTAAGATAATCGACAGTGACAAGGGTAGGTCATAATTTTTATTTTCCGGCCACTGTTTCCGCTCCAACCGAACTGTCGCCTCATTTTATCGGGAACCATTGTGCATCGACGGAGGCATTTTAAGCCCATTTGTGTAGCCCGCCCGTTCCATCTGGGCTTGTATCGACAACACAGCCAAGGGCGGCACTGTGATCAATTTAGTTGACACATGCGATTATTCATGGAGTTTTCGAAACAACAGGGACGCCGCACCCGCTGAAACGATGTGCACGCGATCCGTGTGAGCTTTCTGCCATAAATTTTGCGCCTTAACGGTAACTTTCGAATCTGGCACTATGAAAGCTACGAGTTACCGCGGTACAGCGGTGTAAAGTTCATATAAAACGGAGGATGTCTAGTGAATAGCGGGAGTGGGAGTGGCATCGAGGTTCTAGTTTGCAAGCACATAGAGTATTCTGGAATCTTCGAACAAAATTGCTTTCATATTTGGTTACATCTTGTGACCCGCTTTTCACATTCATATTACGGCGTACAGAATTGCAATGAAAAATGATTGCTTCATTAATGTAAGGTAATATTTTTTTTTATTAAGGCTTAAGAACATTAAGTGACATTCATTGATTTATTTTTTAACATAGCGTAACATACTTCGTTTCTGACCGGGTTAATCTGATGATGAGGTCTGATCGTTAATTATCGGGTCCTCTGGTCTAGCTGAAAGCGGCGTCGGTCTTCAAACGACAGGACCTGGGTTAAAATCCCAGGAAAACCTATCCAATCAATATTACGTGATATCAATAAGTTTAGTAAGCCATAATGGCCATATAGGTCGCTAAGCAAAGTATGAACATTTTTTATGTTTATTGATTCCTTCTTCTCACACTGATACAATCCGTAACAAATGTAGATACCACATATATATTTTTTAAATGTAAAAAAACTATTGAAACTAAACGACATGCTGTATTTATTATTAAAAAAAACAAATCCTACAGCGTTTAATGCTCTATGTATGTTGATTTCTTTATTACGAATATTCCTTAATATATGGTTAATGTGTTGACATAACAATTAAAGGAGACTCGATATTTAGTTTTCATCACAGCTTTTGGTTCCAATTTTTATAAAATTGATTTAAACAAAAGTGTTAATAAATCCAAATTCTTCTTTTATGGCTCTTCAGCATCTTGAAGCCTTGGTCTACCATTGTTTTTTT